>JAMPIV010009783.1:0-133835 GCA_024509875.1 Oreohelix idahoensis
CGTTTATTCTTTCAAAGTGGAATATATTCCGGGAAGACAGAATGTCGGGGCTGATTTCTGAGTCGAAAACTGGGTCTACAGAGGAAGAAGAGCAAACTGAAGATACCACTCATCCTAAAATCACCAATCAGGTCACCTCCATTGTCAAAAAATGAAACATGAAAAATGGTTTTCATGTCTAAAAGTGGGGACGATTGTGACGTACGTCTAGTTTGACAAGTGAATTCTCCCTGATATGATGGATGATTTAAAGGGACTTTTAGCTTTTCATAACATTAGAACCCCTGAACTTTTGTTGTAACTTTTCGTTTGCCAGAACTCATTCCACCGGGACTCATTTAGCATGCGGCACGAGATCAAAGAGACAGACTGAGGGATTTCAGGGGAGACTATCGGCGCTATCAAAGACAGTAGTGGTCCCTGATACGAGACGCAGTTGCTTGCCGCTAATTTCGCGTCTCGGTGTCAATCGCAACCGAGCGAACGGGGGAAAGCCGAAACGGGCAGCAGCGAGCGGATACGAAGACCAGGGGGCGGCTTCTTCTCTTGATTTGGCGGTCAGATCCCCAAATCGTTCGTGAGATCAAATAAGCTGTCAAGTTTATCATGTCCCACTCAACTTACATTCCATTTTAGCTAAATAGACCATCAAGACTAGACACGTTATCATTCGCTGGCCAGAACTTGATAGTAGCACTAGCGATATTTGAAATCTTGCTAGATTATCCCATGGATTTTCATTTTATTTGCAGTGAATTCTATTTCTGTGCAAAGCGGTAATATATATATTGTGTAAAGTGATCTGTGGCCTAATGGATATGAACGCAGTTTCATAATCCAGATATACCAGGTTCGAAACCTGCTGCAGGCGGTTTGGAAGCAAATCGCTTTGTGTGGATTTTTAACAATGGTATAAGCGCCGTACCGTTCAGAAAGCAATGGCAAACTACTGAATGAAAAAATTGCCTAGAAAAATCACAAACAGCCAATAAAAGCTGGGGTTGATAGCCACGTCCTGTAAAGGATAAGCAACTAACTTTTTAAAGTGATCAGTGGTCTAGTTCATTCATTATATTTCATTGGATTTTGTGTTAATTTAAACCTATTAAATTAAACCGTCTCAATAGTTCCAGTTGTAAATATAATGATCTATCTATTATATTATTTCAAAAGATAATAGATGCTTAAATTAACTTTTAAAGTCGCGAAGGAATTTATAATTAATAAATTTAGTTAAGTCCTATATTTATAGATGTGTGATTTAACCACTAGAACTCGCGCAGTGTTTATTAAATACATAATTAAATACTCGAGTGTATTATAGGCTTAACGGGAAATTTATCGCGCGCTTAGAAGATTATTTGGTTTAAAGTATGATTATGTTGTTATTGGTTTTCTATCTTTTTCTCTAGATTGATCACCTTTTTGCAATCCAGCAATAACGAAATCTTTCAGAGTTTCCATACTCGGTTCTTAAAACTTCCAGACAGTTTGATGAGACATTTTTTTAAAGTAAATCTTGTGGTGGTCCGGTACGGCCTAGCTAACATAATTACATGAAAGAAAGCCTACCCAAGATCATTTGATTATTATCATCAAATTAAATCTGTAAGATAAACTGGAAGATGAACAGTGCCAGTAGCGATAATTCATATACTGCTTTATTGCGAGAGATTACCGATTTACCTGAAAGTGACCGAGCCTAGTTTTTCCTCACTGGATTAAAAAACGTTCCCGGTCAGTGACTATCATCACGCAGTGAAGGATTATACCATCACCTCATTTTTCACCCCTATGTCGAACTACGTCAATGCCATCCCATAGACTCGTTTCTTTATAATAAAACACAAGAACTCTTAGAACTTCAAGTCCGGCGATAAGCGGGAATATTTGCTCTCAGTAAATCCTCGCATTATCTGGGGCGGGACATAGAAGGACTAGACAGTTGTCATACGTCAAGAGTTAATTATTGTGTTTATCATTCTAAGGGATTGTCTGATGCTGCAACTCGGTAAGTGTGTGGTGTATATGAGTGTGGATCCGCACAGTGTGTATGAATGACAGGAGATTTAATTTTTTTGCAACAAACCATTTGTTAACTTGCCTACCGGGTAATACGTTTTCTGTATACCCGGCATTGTTCCTTTAGTGGGATAATTTGTTAACTCTGTTTCATCCCCCCCCCCCTTTTTTTTTCTTTGCTTAGTAAAGGGAAGACACCAGTTGGGATAACAGTATTTTTTGTCTACCACCATAACTAATTTGGTAAACACTCTTTTCAGAGTAATTAACTTCATTGTTAGGTTAACGTACCCGTGTTCCTGATATTATCTATCTCTGGACTGGGTTTATCTTTGTCTAATAAGCGGGAAGGGCTTAGTCGATACCAATCTTCTTCACCCCTCCCAAACTTGTTATTTGCATTTGTGTACTTATGATAATTTATGTAATACCTGATATTTGTTAGTGATTGATGTTTTAAAGTGAATAAAATCACATAAACTCATTTAGTTCTGTGTTGGATGTACCCAAAGCCCAACTTTTCCCCTATTCGTTTAATATAGTTTGTATCTACATCGTCTGTGTGTGTGAAAACACCAAATCGGTGTGCGCGCAGATGCGAGTCTGGAAAACTGGCAAATAATTGTTTGACCAGGAGAGCGGAAGAGAAGATTGAGAGAAGCGATTTGTCGTAAATAAGTCTGTCTTTACTCTCCTCCAGCACGCTGTGAAGCAACTATTTAATATCTACATTTTCTATCACTGAGCTTTCCATCATCATTTTCCACTCTAAACCGGACCACTATTTCTACGACTCTTTTCTCTCAAAATAAATTTACGACAACATGGTAGTAATGAAACATATAATGAAAAATGCGTAAGCGCCAATCTTGGCTGCAGACTTGTTGCTCAGATGAATAAAAGAGACGAGTCGGTCTCTTACACGCGTCTGTGTGGTCGTTAATTTGACAGTAGATTCACTCTCTGACTCCGTGTGTTTCTTCTGTTTCCTAGTCCCGGTGTTTCTTATTAAAATGTAGAAATTTCCTGTGCTTTGTAAGTCTTATTTGGTTTTCCAATAAAAGGTCCGGTTAACAAAAAGGAATTATGAATCTAGTCTTCACTCTGGCGAGGTCTGATGTTGTCTTGGCGAGCGTAAAATTCATAGTGAAATAAAACTGCGAAAATTGTCAGACTATATTCCCTGCCTTCCCACGCCTTCGTTTGTTATAGAGTTAAATAAACACTCCAAACATATTCAAACAGGTCGGGTGTACTTTCAAAATATTTCCGACATGGAAAATTTTGCGAAGGTCAAGTCTCCCATATATGGCAATATGATTTCCTATGCCCTTGTGTACAAACTTACAGACAGATCGGGGAACTCACGTGACAACATGTGTAAGCTGTAATACTTATTACTTTATTAGAAAGTAATATTGTCATAACAAGTCCGCCCGGAAGCGATTATGTCACATTTGTCTGCCCACATGTGTCACTCAGAAAGTAATCTCGCTACCTGTCGTATGAGTACGCAAAATCTCCGTGTCTGCCCATCTGGGTTACCAAACGAGTTGTCGTATCAGCAGTTCAATCTAAACACGCCGGAGACTATCTTATCTCAATTGCTCACAGCCAGTCAGGATGACCAGGTAATAAACAAGTGATATAACAGAGAGGAGTGTCGAATGTTTTGATAAAATCAAATATCTGCTACTTAGCAGAAAAATAACGAAGAAAGAAAAATGCAATATTTGACAGCACATAATACAAATCAGTACCACAAATGTTCCGATACTGCCGGAGAGAAACAAAGATCGATAAGGGCACCCCGTTTTGTCGCATACCCTGGGGATTCCCGAACAAGAACTGCCTGGTACTGATATCAAAAGGTTTGCTCAGTGTAAGTCGTATCCATCTCCAGCATCTTCTCACCATGTCGTGTTTACTGGATTTGTCTGGTTCGTGTCATCAGTTCCACATTAGTGATCTTGTCACCAGTTCCACATTAGTGATCTTGTCACCAGTTCCACATTAGTGATCTTGTCACCAGTTCCACATTAGTGATCTTGTCATACCACTAAAATCATCCTATTCTAGGCAAGCACCAACTATTGAGAGCGTCCATGGTTAGAGCGCAAGCCTCTAGCGGCACAGGTAGCGAGTTGGAAATGCGGTAGCGTCATTTTGCAATCTACCCAGCTGTAAATGGATACCTGACCCTGCTCTTGAGTTAGAGAAGGCAAAGGCAGCTAGGAAGGGAACTGGTTACCCCACATCTCCAAGCTCAACAAAAGTATTGAGAAGTCTTTAACACTTCACCCGTCTACGGCGATTTCTGCGATAAGACAACAATTTCTACTCGTTTATGAAAGTCTGAAGCTTTTTGTTTGTTGTTTATTTATGTTGTTCTCCGTGTTCAGAAACATAAAATAGGACTGACTTGACATTTGAGTTGACGATACGGATTAATGTGTAGGACTTGACGTCTTTTGATCGCCATATTTTTCACAAAGCAAAGAAAGCTCATCTAGTCTTCTGTATTCTTATTTAGATATCTTTGTCTATTCCTCCAACTGTCTATATTGCAGCCAATGTTTATGTATGATTCTGCATCTTGGTGTGACTTTTCTGTTAGTGCAGTGTTGTTATCGTTTCCTGCATTTATTCTCATCATCTTTGTTTTCGTCCTGTGTATTTTTAGACCCACAATCTTTGTCCTCTCATCACGTATTTACACTTTGTCTCGCATCTGATTACAGTTGTGTACAGATGAGCCAGTTTTTCGGCAAAATTGATGATTGATCTTTTAAGTGAAATCATGTTTTATTAATCAAGCTTTTACAAAGATTTTTCCCTTTCATGTGCTGCGTCCCAGCACGAGACAAGGCCCAAACTTTGCCGCACTCAACTAAATGCAATTGCATTTTATCCCCCCCCCTCCCCCGGCCACCCACACACACACACACATATGCACGCACGCACATACTGATTGTAATCATTTATATCAGTTGGTTAAACTTTTTTTGTATTAATCTAATTTAACACTGTATAGTTTATTTAGTTTTTTAAAATGTGTATTACATTATTTAAAAAAGAAATGTATAATTAAAAAACAATTTAAAACAGTTAGAGGTTATAACGATTATCCGATATTTCAGCTGAGATTATAATATAACTATTGCGGATACAAGTTAACTATTGCGGTTAAAAGTTAACTATTACGGATAAAAGTAGAAACATCATTTCTGAAAGAAGCGTGTGTGACTCGTATATTTTTGTGTGACGTCCCATTTTTCCAAACCCCCTTTCCTCCTATTATCACACAACGAAACAAAATTGTGACCCCCTCCCTCTCTCAGCTGGTAACTTCATATGTGGACGACCCCTTAGTCCCATCATAAATACAGTCAGATATCTTTGTCGTAGATTTTTTGATAGGGGAATTAAGACTTGGGTTGGTCCCTTCTGAATAGATTAGAATGAGTGATAGCCACAGTGAGAGATGATAGTAGAAATAGATTTCCACGAGTGAGATGGTAGAAATCAATAGAGGCTGTCTCTGAAATCGAGAATCTTTTCTCTCTTTTAGCCTATCTTCTACAACAGATCTAGAGGAGTCGGACAGTCTATTTGACTACATATATTAATTTATATATATATATATATATATATATATATATATATATATATATATATATATATATATATATATGTATATATATATATATATATATATATATATTACCACTCACGTGCACACACACACAATTGACGACATGTAGACGCACACACGTGGGAAAACTATAACAATGATTATATAGATATTTTGGAACGAGCTGACCAACGCGCTGATTAAGTTCAAGAGAAATTTTAATTATCATCTAAAATTTCATCACAACACATAAAATTACATCAAGAAACATATACACATAGTCATAAAATCAATGAATTTCTACCAGAATGATAGACCCACAGTATGATCTTATCCCTCAAGGTATGCCCACAGTTCTGTTAGAAGAAAGTGATAGCCCCAAGGAATCAAGGATACATTAGCGGTACTCTAATGATTTTCCCCTTTTAAAGGTATGAACAGACTTAGATATTAGTATGATCTATCCTAAGGAAAAGTATCTTGTTTGCAACAAAACTTGCATAAAGAAATTACAAAGTGGGTTAAAATATGGTATACCATTTTAAAAAAATCACCCGTTCCTGCTTTCTCTCAGTTCATTCATCAGGGCCCTGTCGTGCATTTCTCACTTTCTTACCCTATAGCTTGCTGTTGTTCGCCGTCTGGCGCACGTTATGACACAATCTGTTTTATCGTTTGATGAAGCGGATACACAGCTCTGCAGATCTTGGTTTCATCCAATTTGTCCGAGGAGCGTCCTCTTCAGGCGATGATTTTATTCAGATTTTAAGTTAGTGTCACTTTATCAGTTCAGGTAAGAATTAGTTTTCAAGCGGGCTCACGGGATCAGAATCACGAGGTTTCCACTACTTAGGAACAATGTCAGGTTTGTAACTTCAATTAATAGGTAAAATTCTTGGTCACTCCACAATGAGTAAAAAAATTTGTCGGAAAAGTTAATGTATGTAATCTATTACTTGCCACACGGAATAAATGTACTTGAGATTTTTCTCTGAAAGAATTAAATCAGGCTCGATGGGCCCGTTACTTCTTTAAAATCTTTAAAGTTCTTGTAAAGGTTATACACCAAGTCCTTTAAGGAAAGAATTTTTTAGTTCTTCACAGATATCTCTGTACTTAACGCTGGAAAAGTTTGGGTTAACCCTAGTTTTCTTCACTAAATAGAGGAAAAAAAAACACATATAAAAATAATTTATACCTATATGTACTCATTATAACTTACATTTTAAACTGCAAGCGTACAGCTTGACTTATCATTTAAATTCCCGTGAAGTAGTTATATTCATAAAATCAGTCATCATGAATTAGGAATATAAACGTATTCCGTCAGTACTCAATGATGTAGCAGTTATAAGTTAGTTTTAAAATATATTCTCGTCTGATTATTTAGCAGTAAATCAAATTCATTTATAGCTGCATGATTTTAAGCTAGAAATATAATTTATTCTGCTTTCCACTGAAACACGTCACTAGAAAATAATACAGACTATATTTTAATTCTCTCTGCACAAAAGAACTAGTGAGAAATAGGCGATTCAACACTTAATCACTCACAAAATATT
This sequence comes from Oreohelix idahoensis, assembly GCA_024509875.1. Classification (NCBI taxonomy): domain Eukaryota; kingdom Metazoa; phylum Mollusca; class Gastropoda; order Stylommatophora; family Oreohelicidae; genus Oreohelix; species Oreohelix idahoensis. The sequence continues at coordinate 7,219 of JAMPIV010009783.1, forward strand.
AGATACTTAATATAATATTTACCTCAACACAGAACTACGGTATCACAACGAAACTAAGAGTTTCACTTATAAGTTTAAGTATCTAGAACGAAGTGACCACGTCTACTGCAAATGGAGAATGAGTGAAATCAAATTTAAAACTCTGATTATATCTATCAAACAGACAAATAGGTCCCACATTATTTCGCAAGATCCGAAATAATCTCCCCTTTCCGTCTTTAACACTTTCCATAACCAGAAGACCTGCCATAAACTGCCACTTTGCGTCTTGACACCTCACTGCTAACGAAACTGGCCGAGAGTGCCGTGACTGAGGAAATTACCAGACAAATGTCTCATTCTGCGCCGTGCAGATGTCGGTTATCACACCTCACGCCGGAGAAACGTTAGTGTCAGGGGAAAATGCTAGCCAAAAGTCTGCTCCTATGTCTGAGATAGATGAATATTCACAGTTTCTCGCCTGACTGACATCTACGTAATAGAATGCGTATCAGTATGAGAAAGAAAAACGGTAAAGTGAGAATGGGAAAAAAAATATTTCGCAAACGAACGAATGCGAAAAATACAGGAAAAGGATAAAAGAGCGATAATAAAGTAAAGGCCACGGGAAGAAAAAAAAAAGAAGAGAATATAGAAAATTTATTGATCATAAAACTCTCTGTGACAGTCTTCAGCTCTAGCAAGTTTTAGTCTAATCAAGTCTTTACGAAAATAAACTGTTCAGCAAACGTGTAAAGTATATCCTATTCTATATCTCATAATAGTGGCCTGTCACTAAGTTACTGTCAAAACTCCAGACATTCATCAACAGATACCTCTGTCGCATCCTCCTAATCAAATGGCCACACACACAAAATAACAAATACAGGTCCATGCAACACAGTCAGTTAATATTCAATACAACTAGAGATTAAGGAGAGACAGGGAGATTGACACGACGCACCTTCATGAGACAATAAAACAGTCTAGCGACAAGACCTTGATTGAAACCCTCGGGAGTTTAGAAGCGTGGGGAGACCCTGGAAAACCTAAAGGAGAATGGTGAAAGAAGTCAAGGTAGCGGGGTTCTCGTGGACAGGGCTGCAAAAGATTGTCCATAATAGACATCGCAGGCGAGCAACAGTTCCAGATTTTTTCTGCTTATGGCAGAAGAACAAAAATGAAACAAAAAGAATTTTGTTACTGGTTCTCCTTCAGTCTCTTGATCAGACTTCTGTAGCTCTGTTTCATGGACAATTGTGTCCACAAAATGAAATAAATGTATAACTAAAAGGGTGGTTTTGGGTGAAGAATGAAGAAAGAGTCCTAAGAACTGGATTGACATAAAAAGGAACAAGAAAGATGATACAACAATGTCGTAAATTTATTTTGAGAGAAAAGAGTCGTAGAAATAGTGGTCCGGTTTAGAGTGGAAAATGATTATGGAAAGCTCAATGATAGAAAATGTAGATATTAAATAGTTGCTTCACAGCGTGCTGGAGGAGAGTAAAGACAGACTTATTTACGACAAATCGCTTCTCTCAATCTTCTCTTCCGCTCTCCTGATCAAACAATTATTTGCCAGTTTTCCAGACTCGCATCTGCGCGCACACCGATTTGGTGTTTTTCACACACACAGACGATGTAGATACAAACTATATTAAACGAATAGGGGAAAAGTTGGGCTTTGGGTACATCCAACACAGAACTAAATGAGTTTATGTGATTTTATTCACTTTAAAACATCAATCACTAACAAATATCAGGTATTACATAAATTATCATAAGTACACAAATGCAAATAACAAGTTTGGGAGGGGTGAAGAAGATTGGTATCGACTAAGCCCTTCCCGCTTATTAGACAAAGATAAACCCAGTCCAGAGATAGATAATATCAGGAACACGGGTACGTTAACCTAACAGTGAAGTTAATTACTCTGAAAAAGAGGTGTTACCAAATTAGTTATGGTGGTAGACAAAAAATACTGTTATCCCAACTGGTGTCTTCCCTTTACTAAGCAAAGAAAAAAAAAGGGGGGGGGGGGATGAAACAGAGTTAACAAATTATCCCACTAAAGGAACAATGCCGGGTATACAGAAAACGTATTACCCGGTAGGCAAGTTAACAAATGGTTTGTTGCAAAAAAATTAAATCTCCTGTCATTCATACACACTGTGCGGATCCACACTCATATACACCACACACTTACCGAGTTGCAGCATCAGACAATCCCTTAGAATGATAAAACACAATAATTAACTCTTGACGTATGACAACTGTCTAGTCCTTCTATGTCCGGCCCCAGATAATGCGAGGATTCACTGAGAGCAAATATTCCCGCTTATCGCCGGACTTGAAGTTCTAAGAGTTCTTGTGTTTTATTATAAAGAAACGAGTCTATGGGATGGCACTGACGCAGTTCGACATAGGGGTGAAAAATGAGGTGATGGTATAATCCTTCACTGCGTGATGATAGTCACTGACCGGGAAAGTTTTTTTAATCCAGTGAGGAAAAACTCTGCTCGGTCACAGTCAGGTAAATCGGTAATCTCTCACAATAGAGCAGTATATAAACTATCGCTACTGGCACTGTTCATCTTCCAGTTTATCTTACAGATTTAATTTGATGATAATAATCAAATGATCTTGGGTAGGCTTTCTTTCATGTAATTATGTTAGCTAGGCCGTACCGGACCACCACAAGATTTACTTTAAAAAAAATGTCTCATCAAACTGTCTGGAAGTTTTAAGAACCGAGTATGGAAACTCTGAAAGATTTCGTTATTGCTGGGATTGCAAAAGGTGATCAATCTAGAGAAAAAGATAGAAAACCCATAACAACATAATCATACTTTAAAACAAATAATCTTCTAAGCGCGCGATAAATTTCCCGTTAAGCCTATTATACACTCGAGTATTTAATTATGTATTTAATAAACACTGCGCGAGTTCTAGTGGTTAAATCACACATCTATAAATATAGGACTTAACTAAATTTATTAATTATAAATTCCTTCGCGACTTTAAAAGTTAATTTAAGCATCTATTATCTTTTGAAATAATATAATAGATAGATCATTATATTTACAACTGGAACTATTGAGACGGTTTAATTTAATAGGTTTAAATTAACACAAAATCCAATGAAATATAATGAATGAACTAGACCACTGATCACTTTACACAATATATATATATTACCGCTTTGCACAGAAATAGAATTCACTGCAAATAAAATGAAAATCCATGGGGATAATCTAGCAAGATTTCAAATATCGCTAGTGCTACTATCAAGTTCTGGCCAGCGAATGATAACGTGTCTAGTCTTGATGGTCTATTTAGCTAAAATGGAATGTAAGTTGAGTGGGACATGATAAACTTGACAGCTTATTTGATCTCACGAACGATTTGGGGATCTGACCGCCAAATCAAGGGAAGAAGCCGCCCCCTGGTCTTCGTATCCGCTCGCTGCTGCCCGTTTCGGCTTTCCCCCGTTCGCTCGGTTGCGATTGACACCTAGACGCGAAATTAGCGGCAAGCAACTGCGTCTCGTATCAGGGACCACTACTGTCTTTGATAACGCCGATAGTCTCCCCTGAAATCCCTCAGTCTGTCTCTTTGATCTCGTGCCGCCTACTAAATGAGTCCCGGTGGAATGAGTTCTGGCAAACGAAAAGTTACAACAAATGTTCAGGGGTTCTAATGTTATGAAAAGCTAAAAGTCCCTTTAAATCATCCATCATATCAGGGAGAATTCACTTGTCAAACTAGACGTACGTCACAATCGTCCCCACTTTTAGACATGAAACCATTTTTCATGTTTCATTTTTTGACAATGGAGGTGACCTGATTGGTGATTTTAGGATGAGTGGTATCTTCAGTTTGCTCTTCTTCCTCTGTAGACCAGTTTCTACTCAGGAACTCAGCCCGACATTCTGTCTTCCCGGAATATATTCCACTTTGAAAGAATAAACGCTTAAAAGAAGCGCCCAACGCATGATCCTTGCGTTAAATTCTTTATTGGCACCAAGAAATGCTAACGGAGCGTGGTCTGTTTGCACCGTGAAAGATGTACCATAAAGAAACTCATGATGGCGTCTGATACCGTCAATCAGAGCAAGACATTCCCTTTCAACTACGCTGTAGTTCCGTTCCGCTTTATTTAATTTCCGACTGCCATAGGCAACTGGAAATAGCATGTTCAGGTCACTGTCATCGGCTTGAAGCAGTGTTGACCCGATGCCCTGACCTGACGCGTCGACTCTCAGTACAAAAGGTTTCTTGAGGTCAGGCAACCTCAAAATGGGGTATGCAGACAACTGTCCTTTCAAAGTGCTATACGCGTGTTCGCACTTTTGATCCCATATGACCTTATCAGGACAACCTTTCTTTGTGAGGTCAGTCAGAGGTGCCGTCAGTCCGTTGAAGTTCTGGATGTACTTCTGATAGTATGCACATAGCGATATGAAGGAACGTACGTCTTTCTTCGTTCGGGGTCTTTTTGCTGCCATTATTTTCTCCACGTTCTTCTTAATAGGCCAACTGCATCCGTGAGAAATAGTGTGCCCCAGGAAGTCTAACTGTTCAAACCCGATGAGACATTTGCTAGGTCTGGCTGTGAGACCCGTTTCCTGTAGTCTCCTGAGGAGCATAGCAACCGTAGCAATATGTTCTTCATAGGTTTCCGATGCAATTAAGATGTCATCCATGAAATTATGGATATGGGGACTTTGCAAAGGTTGTAGAAGCTTCCTCATCATCCTGGTGAACACTCCTGGTGCATTATGCAAACCGAACGGCATCACGTTAAATGTGTAATGTCCTTCACTAGTGCTGAAAGCTAACAAAGGTTTAATTTCCTCCTTGACTGGTATTTGATAATAACCTTTGCTGAGGTCAATCTTGGAGAAGATCTTTGCTTTGCTGAGCTTGGTGAACAACTCAGAAACAGTTTGGAGAGGTTCGGGCTGGAATTCCGTTACCGCGTTTAGCAACCTGTAATCAATGCACAGCCGAACTTCCTTATTGGGCTTCTGCAACAGCACTACACTCGAGCTGTAAGGAGATGTAGACTCACTGATAATTCCTGCCTGACGCAGCTTGTCTATTTCTCCGCGAAGTGCATCAGCTTTAGCGTACGGGATGGGGTAAACTCTGGTTTGAACAGGGGTCTCGTTTGTTAATTTCATATCAAATTCAATGAGATTTGTTCGACCAGGTACATCCGTTAAGACTGCACTGTACTGTTTTAGTAGAGCCCTGGTTTCTGTTTGTTGTTCTGGTGAGAGATTGTCGCCGAACTTGACATCTTTAAAGGATTCTGTGGGTTGCAATGGATACTCCATGCAACCATCATCATCTTCCTCGTCTTCCGTTGCTATGGCGACAGCCAGGAGATGCTCGGAGGATGGCACCGGTCTTTCCAAATATTTCTTTAGCAGATTTATGTGGAAGACCTTCTCCTTTCCTTTGATGGAGATCTTGTAGTTGGTACGTGAGATCTTTTTAAGGACGGTAAACGGTCCTTGCCATCCGATGCGAAGTTTATTGCTTCCGGTTGGAAGTAGCAATAGGACTTTCTCCCCTGGTTGTAGTTCTCTCTCTTTTGCAGCTTTGTTGTATCTTTTAGTAATTTTAGCGCGGGCTTTCTTAAGGTTGGTAGTAGCTAGATCCCATCCTAGCTTTAGCCTTTCCTTAAGCTCAGATACATACTTGCTTGCAGAGACGACTGTCTCGTCAGCCTTCTGGTCTGTCAGGGACCGAAGTAAGGCTTCTAGTGGCCCCTTAATAGGTCTGCCAAATAAAAGTGTAGCTGGCGCAAAACCCGTAGACGCTTGGGGTACCTCTCGGTAGGCGAATAAGGCAGCCGATATATATTGGTCCCAGTCTTCCGGTTTCTCCTGACCCAGCTTACGTAACATCATGGTGAGGGTACCGTTAAAACGTTCCACGAGCCCATTTCCGGCCGGATGGTAGGGACTTGTGTGGATATGTTTGGCCCTCAAGATCTTAAAGATCTCCTCCATTAACAGGCTACGGAATTGGGATCCATTGTCCGTCAAAACTTGTTGAGGGAATCCCAACCGTGTAAAAATTTGCACAAGGGCTTCTGCGACATGCTTGGAATTAGTGCATGGTAGCGGTACGGCTTCGGCCCACATAGTGCAAGTGTCAACTAAGGTCAGGATGAACCTGTTCCTTCTTTTGGTCTTTTCCAGAGGACCAATAATGTCGACAGCAACCCGTTCAAATGGAGTCCCTACTATTGGCATTTGCCCCATAGGTACTGGGGGTGTCAAGTGCTTGGGTGCTACCCGTTGGCACTGGGCGCAGGATTTCACATACCTGACAATGTCAGAGTTCATTCCTGGCCACCAATAGTGGTTTTTTATTCGCTGAATAGTGGCGTTTTGTCCCATATGTCCGCTAAAGGAAAGAGAGTGCCCCATTTCTAAGATCTGGTTTCTGTACTGCGTCGGTACTAGGAGCTGGTTATTCCCCGTGTCCGGGTTGCCCGTTCTACGATACAATACACCATCCTTAGAAAAGATGTCTCCGTTGTGTCTGGGGTCCTTAGCAATGGGCAGTTTTTTAAAGCAGGGCGCCAGAGTAGGGTCCTTTTGTTGCGCCTCCTTCAGTTCATTTGGCAACAAGTTTGGCGCAGGCTCCCTCTCCTTCTTGGCTTGCCCTCTTGTGGTTACCGCTGCCACAATCGGCTCCTTAGGTCTCCCAATGAACACGTATCTACATCCCAGGATAACTGGGTAGATCGGATCATCCATTATGGCCGCTTTAATAACTCCTCTGACAAAGTCAGAGTGTATTTCTACCAGTGCGATAGGAAGCGTCCTGGGTGCATCACTCCTGAAAACTCCACTAAGTTTGACGGTTTCCTCTGTCTCCTGACCGGGTTTGACTAGGTGCCTAGCGACAATACAATCAAAACTTAATCCAGTGTCAAAAAGACAAGTAGTAGAGGTACCGTTCAAAATTACAGTTCCTCGAGTCGAGGGTCGGTACCCCTCAGGTTGAGAATCACTGACATTGACTCTACCTTTCGAGGCTGTATGCAAACATCCAATGCGGTTTGCACTGGTTCGTTTGCCCTGATCAGACGTTCCTGGTGTAGGGGTCTTCCCTTTTCCTTGACCTTGGTGGCCGCGCTGCCACGTAGGCTTGTTGGGTTGATCAGAATTGTTGTTGTGGGGGTATCGGTTTTTGTAGAATTTCGATTTTTCCTGGGGAGGTTTCTGGGTATTATTATCTCGTTGGTTAAAATGTTGAGAGGAATTGGAAGAATAGGGTGACTGCTCTAGATTCTGTTTTCGAGATGGCTCATCGGTGGGTTTACGTTTAGTGCTGGGAAGTTCGGTCATTGCATTGCTATAGCGTTCGGCTTTATTGAGTATGTCTTCAAGCCTGACTGCCCCCTGTTCAGCCAAAAATCTACGAGTTTCATTCGACAAAGTGGATTTTATCTGCTCCACAAGAACAAGTTCGAGGAGTCCCTCATATGAAAGAGGTAGGTCAGATAATTCAATGCACTTTGTCAGATAACCCGTGAGACGTGAAGAGAACTGGGGAAATGTTTCCGTGCTCTCTTTTCGGCTGTTTCTGAACAACTGCAGAAACTTTCGGGCAGTCATCTCAAACTGCTGTAGTAAGGCCTTCTTCAACAGGTCATAATCATGTTGATTCGGTCCCAGCTTTGTGTACACGTCATAAGCATTGCCTTTCAGTGACGTTGAAAGTTTGAGCGCCCAGCGGGTACTCTCTAACCCATAAAGATTCGCGAGTCTCTCGAATTTTTCTAGGTAGCTGTCAATTTTTTTCGTTAGGGCTAGGAAAAGATTCTAAAGAAAACGACATAGCAGTTAATTGGGCAGACTGAGTGCTGGAGAGATCCATTGTTTGAGACTGGGGCGAAGACGGCTCTCCATTATTTGAAGTAGAGGCACTCCGACTCTCTAAAGCCTTGAGCGCTAATTCATGCTGTCTTTCCTTGTCTCTCTCTTCGCGTTGTCTCTCCTTCTCTCTTTCCCTGCGGGCGTCCATCTCTGCCTCAATTTTCTTCTGCTCCAATTGACGATCGTCCGCTTCTTTCTTCCTAACTTCTGCCCTCTCTTCCTCCGCGTCATACCTTTGAAGTTCCTGGTTGATAAACAGATTCGCAGCTTCTGTGTCTAGTCCTGAGTCCTTGGCCTCTTGCCTCAAAAGGGATCTTATCCTAATTCTCTCTGCCATTGTCAAAGAACTGGATGCTTCTAAGACTAGAGAATAGTAAGATGGAACAAGAAGGGGAAAACTCAAAGCCGCTACGAAAAAAACCCAAAGTAAAAAAAAAAATTTACTTGAGTTACCTCCTACCTGTACTGTGCAAACTTATCGCTGCTATTATCTGGCAATTAAGGCTCTAAACGCAAGCGACTATGCCACTAAATGGTAAGTTACACTGGAAAAGAATCTACTTTTACTAACAGTAGAGAAAAATTTAAATTAAACCAATTTAAAAGGAAAAAAAAAATTATTTTTTTTTCCTAAATTTTAAATCTCTGACAACAAACTCCGTCCCTAAAGTCAATTATTGAGATGAGACGTTGTTAACTTAATTTTTAAAAATCAGAACAATCCGTCTTTAGCTAATCTCAACTCTTTTTAACTTCAAAAACCTTAGTGACTGTAAAACAATCACGCAATCCCAGCAACTCTTATAAAGAAAGAAATTGAATTATCTCCGCCAGAGGATAATTAAAATAGCAAATATTTTTGTTTATCTGTACTTTCTACTGCTGTGGAGAGAAAACAACCTGTAAATATGCTGTGTGGACAACCCAAATACTTAAAGAACGTTTGTCTAGGGGTGTAATTATTTATTTATTTCCCTAATTCACAAGACAAATCATTCACACTCTACCTAGTTAGACCCAGACTAAATCAGACTCAAAATATCTTTAACCCGGCTATACGATTGCCTCAAATGTAGCTCAAGATCCCAGAACCAGCCCACAAATATGTGTGCATCAAATGTATCTCAAAATAATCCCGGCGAGCCAGCCAAATATTGTCGTAAATTTATTTTGAGAGAAAAGAGTCGTAGAAATAGTGGTCCGGTTTAGAGTGGAAAATGATTATGGAAAGCTCAATGATAGAAAATGTAGATATTAAATAGTTGCTTCACAGCGTGCTGGAGGAGAGTAAAGACAGACTTATTTACGACAAATCGCTTCTCTCAATCTTCTCTTCCGCTCTCCTGGTCAAACAATTATTTGCCAGTTTTCCAGACTCGCATCTGCGCGCACACCGATTTGGTGTTTTTCACACACACAGACGATGTAGATACAAACTATATTAAACGAATAGGGGAAAAGTTGGGCTTTGTGTACATCCAACACAGAACTAAATGAGTTTATGTGATTTTATTCACTTTAAAACATCAATCACTAACAAATATCAGGTATTACATAAATTATCATAAGTACACAAATGCAAATAACAAGTTTGGGAGGGGTGAAGAAGATTGGTATCGACTAAGCCCTTCCCGCTTATTAGACAAAGATAAACCCAGTCCAGAGATAGATAATATCAGGAACACGGGTACGTTAACCTAACAGTGAAGTTAATTACTCTGAAAAAGAGGTGTTACCAAATTAGTTATGGTGGTAGACAAGCAATACTGTTATCCCAACTGGTGTCTTCCCTTTACTAAGCAAAGAAAAAAAAAGGGGGGGGGATGAAACAGAGTTAACAAATTATCCCACTAAAGGAACAATGCCGGGTATACAGAAAACGTATTACCCGGTAGGCAAGTTAACAAATGGTTTGTTGCAAAAAAAAATTAAATCTCCTGTCATTCATACACACTGTGCGGATCCACACTCATATACACCACACACTTACCGAGTTGCAGCATCAGACAATCCCTTAGAATGATAAACACAATAATTAACTCTTGACGTATGACAACTGTCTAGTCCTTCTATGTCCCGCCCCAGATAATGCGAGGATTCGTTGAGAGCAAATATTCCCGCTTATCGCCGGACTTGAAGTTCTAAGAGTTCTTGTGTTTTATTATAAAGAAACGAGTCTATGGGATGGCACTGACGCAGTTCGACATAGGGGTGAAAAATGAGGTGATGGTATAATCCTTCACTGCGTGATGATAGTCACTGACCGGGAAAGTTTTTTTTTAATCCAGTGAGGAAAAACTCTGCTCGGTCACAGTCAGGTAAATCGGTAATCTCTCACAATAGAGCAGTATATAAACTATCGCTACTGGCACTGTTCATCTTCCAGTTTATCTTACAGATTTAATTTGATGATAATAATCAAATGATCTTGGGTAGGCTTTCTTTCATGTAATTATGTTAGCTAGGCCGTACCGGACCACCACAAGATTTACTTTAAAAAAATGTCTCATCAAACTGTCTGGAAGTTTTAAGAACCGAGTATGGAAACTCTGAAAGATTTCGTTATTGCTGGGATTGCAAAAGGTGATCAATCTAGAGAAAAAGATAGAAAACCCATAACAACATAATCATACTTTAAAACAAATAATCTTCTAAGCGCGCGATAAATTTCCCGTTAAGCCTATTATACACTCGAGTATTTAATTATGTATTTAATAAACACTGCGCGAGTTCTAGTGGTTAAATCACACATCTATAAATATAGGACTTAACTAAATTTATTAATTATAAATTCCTTCGCGACTTTAAAAGTTAATTTAAGCATCTATTATCTTTTGAAATAATATAATAGATAGATCATTATATTTACAACTGGAACTATTGAGACGGTTTAATTTAATAGGTTTAAATTAACACAAAATCCAATGAAATATAATGAATGAACTAGACCACTGATCACTTTACACAATATATATATTACCACTTTGCACAGAAATAGAATTCACTGCAAATAAAATGAAAATCCATGGGATAATCTAGCAAGATTTCAAATATCGCTAGTGCTACTATCAAGTTCTGGCCAGCGAATGATAACGTGTCTAGTCTTGATGGTCTATTTAGCTAAAATGGAATGTAAGTTGAGTGGGACATGATAAACTTGACAGCTTATTTGATCTCACGAACGATTTGGGGATCTGACCGCCAAATCAAGGGAAGAAGCCGCCCCCTGGTCTTCGTATCCGCTCGCTGCTGCCCGTTTCGGCTTTCCCCCGTTCGCTCGGTTGCGATTGACACCTAGACGCGAAATTAGCGGCAAGCAACTGCGTCTCGTATCAGGGACCACTACTGTCTTTGATAACGCCGATAGTCTCCCCTGAAATCCCTCAGTCTGTCTCTTTGATCTCGTGCCGCCTACTAAATGAGTCCCGGTGGAATGAGTTCTGGCAAACGAAAAGTTACAACAAATGTTCAGGGGTTCTAATGTTATGAAAAGCTAAAAGTCCCTTTAAATCATCCATCATATCAGGGAGAATTCACTTGTCAAACTAGACGTACGTCACAAACAACTACGAAGGAACTCATTGGAAATAACCTGGCTAGGACTAAATTGTGAGAATGGCCTACTTCAACCAGCAGCACTTACATACAGTGCCGGATTAAGACCTCTATTACTTTCAACACTGACAATATTATGATGGAAGGAGAGATGAGAAGAAGACGCAGTCGATATATTAGACACACTTTAAATAAAACCTGATGATAGCATTACTAGACAGTCTCGTTCTCGAGCCACCAGGGTAATAGAAGTAGAGGCAGTGTGACGTATTATTTTTGAGGAGGTAGTGACTGAATTGATGAACGAATAAAAGATAATATCTAGAGGATAATCTTTCAGACTGCAGGTCGAATGCACTGTCTCTCCTTGGGAATTAGTCCACTAGAAACCTTACTTAAAAGAGAATTAAGGTGAAACTAAACAGGATATTTTCTAGACGATAAATTCTTTCTCAGAAATCCTACAAAGGACTGTGTAAGGTACATAAAGTTGAGAAAGTTATTTGGTGCCCAGCCACATTAAAAATATCCCGACCCAATAGTGTTTATTCAATTACGGCTCTGTCCCCAGGGTGTAGATTTTAATTACTAAAAACTATACACGCCAATTAAATATTACAAGAAAAATAACAACAGATTCTGTTATGTAAAGTTTTCAAAAAGGAAGATAGATTCTCACATATTTTAAATTTACAAAAATGATGATAGATTTTCAAGTATGTTAAAAAATTTACAACTATAAGCTCTGTTCACTAATCTATCAATGGTTCTGAAAATTTTCAGAATAAATTTAACATCATGTGGATCAAATTAGCTATTCTATTCTGTACAGGTTCTGCTGGCATTGTAAACTACTCATCTCAGATGCTGCTGGATTTATGTTGTCTTGTTGCCAGGGGGTTCAATCTGTCCCAGCACTCCAACACCAGCACAGCAAGTAATTCTAGTAGAGTTTCAGAGTATGGCAGTGGCTGCTTCCTCTGTCTTGACTCAGTGCGCATCACCAGCTGGGATGGATTATGTCGGCCCTCGAGAACACTGCTTATGGTTACTGGATAGACCCCGGACAGAACAGGTAGAGCCTTCCAGTTGGTCTCCAGGTAGGACAACCATTAAAACATCATCCCTAATATGAACAACAATGTGCTATCTAATGTCGCAAGACGATTCGCCTATCTACATTTTTTGTCCACTATTTACGTTACCATTTGATTCATTTACTTGGTGAGACGAATTTTCTTCAATTCTAACGCTATCTATAGACTTAACCAGTAACGCACGCAGTTTAACTCTCTCACAAAAATTCTTCTTTCGTTTTCATTTTTCCTCTCTCCCCTCTCGGTTCGAGTTTCGCATTTCTTGCCATGACCCGGGGTCAATCTTTTTGAATAGGACCCTGGCCAGGCCGCAGTGGTGGGCTAATTTATGAGACAACGCCAGGGCTGACCCATGCTACAGCTTACGTGGGCACGCTGGTAGCGGGGGAGCGCCATTTTAAAATATTTGCATCCGTGGGTACAGAAACGCACTCCCCAAGATGGCCTGCTAGAGAATAAGACAGGTTTATCAAACCGTCTAACTCTTAGTAAAGAAGACTATAGTGGAAATTAGCTTCGCACAACCGTAACCGGCGGTTGCCTTTCCTGACTGGGAAGAAGGGCTTTTAAATCATTAGCACTCTACTAAACACTTAATTAGATAGAATTAAGTGCCTGTACAAAAGAAACAGCTTAGATTAGTGGCCACTACCATCATAAGCTAAAACTAGAATACGAGACCACTACAGCTGAAAGACCAGGCAAGCCATCCATACAAATATCTTCTTTGTTGACATTGGGACGGGTATGCAAAAAATATCATCATTACTTCCTTTCATGATTTGCATATCTAATACTTAAATTCATGTTCTTTATTAAGATGTACAGCTGTAAATGGGTACCTGACTTTGAGTCAGGGAAGGAAAAGGCAGCGAGGAAGTTAACTGGTCATCCCACCTCGATCTGCAACTAGTATGGTGGAGTCTATAACACTCCCCTACGGCAGTATCTGCTATGGGTCTACCTTTACCTTTTCTAAACTGAAGCTGTATTTTCATTGCATTACTCAACTCTTATTTCCTAGTATATGCAAGCTTCCCAACTTCTTATTTCATTATTACGCACTGCCCTTGTCTTCTTCATGCTTTTTATGCAAGACATAATTCAACAGTTATGATCTTCCTAATTCTTTCTGGGACCATCTAGCACACGTTGGACCTTATGCTCCATGCGGAGCCAGAAATACTGTACATAGCTATCAGTAATGTTTACTTTTATCATCTGTGTCAATAATAATCTTTCAGCGTTTATTATGCTGTGTTTATTATTGAATCACTTTTGATATGTATGTAATGCACATAATAACTATTGTCATTTTATATGGGTGGGAAAAGTGTTCTATGATTGTCCATGATTATAGGACACTTGATAGAAACAGAGACTTAGAAAAGTGCAAACTCTGTTATGTTTTTGCTTAGCCAGGCTAGCAAGACATTCTTAAAATGATAAAGACAAGAGTGGGAGCAGAAAGGCAGAACACGTGGTTACAATAACACACTGAAATGAAACCCGCTTTAGTCGGGTCATAAATTATCTGATGGACTGAATTCTTCAGAGAGGGCGGGCAAAATGCATTGCGCTTAGCATTAAGCTGTGGCTTCTTCTTCTTTGATCCTTAGCCATCGACCGTCAAAGCAGTCAGTGGCCATCACGCCTAGTGGCGTCTTGCAGAGCAACAACAAAATGATTCCACTTTGCTCGGTCGGTGGCCATCTTTCGTACGGTGCCCCAACTCTGGTTCATTCTTTGCATCTCAGCCTCCACAGTCCTCCGCCAGGTTGTTTTTGGTCGGCCTCTCTTTCGTTTTCCTTCAGGGGTCCAAAGCATAGCTGTTCTTGTGATGGCATCGGGGTCTCTTCTGAGGACATGACTAACCCAGCTCCAGCGTCTGCCAGCTATGATGGTGTGCATGTCCTCTTGCTTGCTCCGAGTAAGCAGATCTTGGTTGGTGATGGTATTCGACCGAAAGATTCGGTGAATTTTTCTTAGGCAAGTTGTGTGAAAAGAGGACAATTTCGACATTTCCTTCTCTGTAACTCTCCAGCATTCCGCACCATAGAGAAGCACAGAAAGCACACAGCTCTGATATAATCTTAATTTTGTGCTTGTGCTGTATTGTGAGGACTTCCAGATGTTGTTTAGGCTAAAAAAGGCTGTTCTTGCCTTATTTATTCTGATGTTGATGTCTTTGCCTGCCCCGCCGTCTGGTGTTACAATGCATCCTAGGTATGTGAAGGTGTCTGTCTGTACCAGTTGCTGATTCTTTACTGATATGGGCTCAGGGTTGCTCACATTGAGCGTCATGACCTCTGACTTCTTTAAATTGATGTTCAAGCCCACCTGCTGGCTAAACTTATTAAGTCTATCCGTTTTGTCCTGGATGTGTTGATGTGAATGTACTAGTAGTGCAATGTCATCTGCATATTCCAGATCTTCCAATGTAGAAAATGTAGTCCATCTTATTCCTCTTGGACTGCCCTCTGTTGTCTGGCGCATCACCCAGTCTATGACTGTTAAAAATAGAGTGGTTGATAAGGGGCATCCCTATCGCACTCCTGTCTTCACCTCAAAGGTTAGGTTGCTCTGTCCAACACTACACGTAAAGTTTGCATAAAGGCTTTTTTATGATTGACACTATGCAGCTTTGAATTCTATAAGCCCTCAGTATTTTCCATAAACTGTCCCTATGTATGCTGTCAAAAGCCTTTTCAAAATCAACGAAATTGATGTACAGCTGTCTTTGCCATTCTGAGCACTGCTCTATAATGTTCCTGAGAGTGAATATATGATCTACACATCTTCTGTTCTTTCTAAATCCTGCTTGTTCTTTCCTCAGTTTGTGGTCTACTGCTTTTGAAATTCTCTGTATAATTATCCTGCCTAGTATTTTCCTGGGAACTGAGAGAAGAGTGATTCCTCTCCAATTATTGCAGTCTGCAAGATCTCCCTTCTTGGGCAATTTGACAATTATTCCTTCGTTTCACTCTGATGGTGTTGTGCCCGTTTTCCAGACTTGTGCAAATAGTGGTTCTAATAGTTCTGCTGCTAGCTCAGGGTCTGTCTTAAATAGCTCTGCATTTAAGTTATCATGGCCACGAGCTTTTCCGTTCTTTAACCCTTTGATTGCTGTGATGATTTCTTCTTTTCGTGGAATGTCTGTATTTACATCTAGATCGTTTTCAGCCTCAGGAACATTCAATTGTGTCTCTGGTGATTCCTTGTTCAGAGTTTCTCTGAAGTGCTCTGCCCATCTTGTTTCCTGTCCCTCTGCTGTCTTAATGAGATTTCCTTGCTTATCTCTTACTAATGTAATATTGTTTGCACCTCGTTTTCCGCTGATGAATTTAGTTATTTTGTATACTGTGCTTTGTTCATTTTTCAGTGCTGCCTCTTCTGCCTGTCTTGCAAGATCGTCTAGGAAATTCCTTTTGTTGGCTCGGGTTTGGCGTTTAACTTCCTTGTCCAGCTGACTATACTGTTCGCTATATAGTTACTTTAACCTGCGGGACTTCGCTTCTGTTTTCTTTCTTTTCATTTTCTTTCTCAGTGTTATGGTGTTTAATGTTTCTGGTGTTATCCATTCTTGCTTCTTCCTTTCCTGGAAACCCAAGCATGATTTGCTGCTTTCTTTATATATTGTTGAAATGGTGTTGAATTTCGTCTACATCATCAGTCAATGTCTTTTCCTGACTTTTGGCAAATTGATATCGTTTCTTTATGTCGGCCGCAAAAGCTTTTCTGGTGAGGGGGTCTGTTGCTGTCATTTTTGACGGAGTCATCTGTCAAGTTATTTGCTTATGTTTTTATCATAAGAATAATTGTGTCTTTACCTGCGATGTCAGGTTGATTAGGGGTTGTCTTCCCTTGTTTATTCATTCATTGTGTTTGACCTTTAGGGTCAAAGGCAGACAGTTCGGGCGTATGCCCATGGGCAGGTTTTTTTAAGCGGGAGTTGAGTTAGACTTCCGGCGAGCCGGGGAAGTGTCCTGGTTTCTGAAGGGACGAGAGTCCATTGTGTTTTTCGGGAAGAATCTTCGAAGTGACTGCACTGGCAGTTTTCCCCAGTGAATCTCTGTGTGTTGGAATGACAGCAGAGTTCCTTGTTAAGTTCTGTGGACTCGGTTACAGGTAATACCGACTTTTTCCATTACTATGCTTTCGGTAGCAGAACATGTTAGAAGATTGCCTAGTCTGTGAACTGCAGCTCACCGGTCCTCCATTTCAGAACTTATATGTTGTGCTCAAGGTAGCCATTCAAGACTATTAGTCTTCATACCATCCAGAAATCCAGTGACGAAGATATATTGTGGGAGCCGCAGATTGGCGGCATATTTATGTCTACAATAAGCATTACTGCAGGGTTGATGGTAACCTGCTTATCAGAAGTATACAGCCGACGTCAGAACGAGGCCTGTGTTTTCGGCTATGATACTACAGCCTGATAATGTGCAATTGGCGGGGAATGCCAAGTTGCACCTATGTGTCAAAGTGATTAAGGTATCTGACGCGTTTAGTCAGTAATCCCAGGGCGACGCCACGAACTGTCCTTATTGAAGAACATTGTATTGACCATGCACGAATATTCAAATGTTTACCAGCTTGATGAATGCCTAATGCATACCTATCGATTTCCGGTCAGCATGACCTTGTTTACAATGACTGTTCCTGTTGATACCATGTGTGTTCTCGTCAATAAATGTTTTGAAACGTGCCTGCAGTGTCCAAGCATCCTTGACTACTGCATGTGAGTGTATGGGTTGCAGGGTCTACATATATACGAGCCTAAACACATTCGCGCCTTCATTCGCACCCACACTCAGTTCATCATACGCTCGCACTACACACCTAACAACATGTATACTGTCTTGGGCCAGTGATCACCTCAACAAGAGAAAAGTACAGTTACATTTTTGGTGGACCAGTTACGTGGGCTCTTCTGATACATTTCTTGTGGACAGAGCGAGCAATTAACATTAATGATGACATTAATGTGGTCCAGAAATTTACATTTCATGGGGCTATTTGCGTGAGAAGGACAAGTACACATTACATTTCTGATCTGTGGGTCTAAGCTACACACTGGACAGCTGTAACACACATCGCTAATTCTACAGTTGCAAGTTTTGGCTACAACAGGACAGAAATAGGTCATCAACTGTTGACCCAGATAAACAGTGCTAGCATTTATGTTATAATGCTACATAAACCACAACAGGACAAGTACTGAAGTTAACATCTAGGCATTTGCTACGTGGACCACAACTGCAAGTCGAGTCCCTTTTTGTAAACGGTACCGCTGGTCGTTTACACGTTTCAGTCAACAACAGACTTTTCTACGCCCGAGCATTCAAGCTATATTGTTCGTGGTCAAGTGTTTGTAAACAGTACATGAAATTGTAAACATTCGATGTGCAAGGCTCAAGATACGAGAAGGTCATAGTAACTTTATGTTCGTGAAAACCACTTCATGCTACAGTGGATCTGTCAATCAGTGCGCGCTTGACATTTTGTTTCTGTGTTCGCAAGGAGCAAGTTAGTTACTGTAATATCATGAGTGACTAAGCTTTATTTTGCAACACATTGAATTGATTGCTATTTATGTTAATTGTACTATTTTTGTGTATTTTTCTTGTGTTCTTTTGCGGGTTTTCGGTTGGTGGGTCTTACGGTAAATATGCCACTTAATCGAGGGTTACTGTAAGCGTCCTGTAGGGATTGCAATTTTCTTAATTGAAATTTGCTAGCGACTTTTGTTGCTATATTTTTTTTTTAGCTGTGACGACATCAGTTAGTGTTGTTTTCGTTATTTTTTTCCGTTCTTTGATTTTCGACTAATTTTGTTTGTATCTGTTCTTCTCTCATTCCTTCCGTTTATTTCTTTACACCTTTTCGTTTATAACAGTGTTGCCATTTGTCTTGTTTATTTTTCGCGGTCATCATTACACATTTGTGTAACATTTTCTTTACTTTTTGCTGTATTGTTTATTTGACTTCCGCGAACGTTTTCGGTCATTGTTCTGTATTTTTGTCTTTGTATTTATGATTGTTCTACATTATTGTCATACACAGTCTACATACATACACTTGGTCATGTATTATTATTATTGATAAGGTACACTCTTCATATAGAGATTGTTAATAAAATATTATTATATAAGATATTTATACAAGTTCTTTGATAAAAGACTTGTTATCTTCAAAGATTGAGACAAGGTGAAATACATATTCAAGTTCTTTAAAAAAAAAAAAAAAAAAAAAGACTTGTGCCCATAGTGAGTGGGATATAAAGGAATTATTTTCCACAGGTACTCAAGTGATTTTTTGTTACATTATAAACAAGAGGACCATACAAGGTCTTTGTCTAAGACTAAGAGAGTGAAATAAAGTGAAGTGAGTATACAAGTCTAGCATTTCAGACTTGTCTCCCATTGAAGTGGGATAAGGTAATTGTTGAATTTTTCAGGTTACTGATCTCATTAGACAGAATGTCTACATTGGATTTCTTCATCCAGCAAGGGTTGACTCTTGGTAAGTCTGGTAAAGAATTGGAAGAATATTCATCTGCTCAATTCGCCATTGCATTGAAGTCAGAAGAAAAGAAACAAAAAGAGGAAATTAAATTGAAAGCAGAAGCTGAACAAAGGAGAGCAGATGCTGAACTTAAGAAGCTAGATGCTGAGAATAGAAGATTAGAACTTGAAGAGAAAAGGTATCAAAGAGAAGCTGCTGCTGAGGAGAAAAAACTTCAAGCTCAAGCTGCTGCAGAGGAGAGAAAAGCTCAAGCTGCTGCTGAGGAGAGAAAAGCTCAAGCTGATGAAAGAAAATTCCAGATGGAAATGGAAGACAAAAAACTTCAAGCTCAAGCTGCTGCAGAGGAGAGGAAAGCTCAAGCTGCTGCAGAGGAGAGGAAAGCTCAAGCTGCTGCTGAGGAGAAAAAACTCCAACTTCAAGCTGCTGCTGAGGCCGAAATTAGAAAAATGGAACATGAGGAAAGAAAACAGAAAATGGAACTTGATGAAAGACTCGCAACTTTGGAGTTAGAGAAATTGAAATTGGCGAGTCCAGGTGCTCATCAAACAACTTCGAGTACGACAAAGGAGTTTGTAAGTAGGATCAAACTACCTCATTTCAATCCTTTAAAGGATGACGTAGCAGATTATCTAGATAGATTCCAATTTTTATGCGATACGCATAACATAAAAAAGGAAAAATATGTTGAACAACTGATGGAATTTTTTACAGGTGACACAGTGACTACTCTTATGACAATAGACGAACATGACAGGACTAATTATGATGTTGTCAGAGCAGCATTGCTAAAAAAAATACCAACTAAAAGAAGAAGACTATCGTCTTCGTTTTAGGACAATGTTGCCAGAAAATGGAGTAGATTTCTCTGATTTTGTTACAAAAATACGTCGTACATTTACACGATGGGTTGAGTTGTCTCAGACTGAGAAAACATATGAAGGTCTAATGGACTTATTATTGCGAGATAAGGTTTTGTCATCTGTTAATGATTCTTTTCTTGCATTCCTTCATGAGCGTAAGCCTAAAAACTTAAAAGATATGGAGGAATACTGTTGTCAGTATGCCACCGCGCATCCCCATGCTACAGTTAGCAATTCTAAAGTGAAAGAAGGGTTGCCAGCTGCTTCGGCAACACCATATGGCCATAATTTCAAAAAAAAATTTCAGGGTGCTCAACAAAACTGGAATAGGGGAAGTAATCAGAATTACACTCAGAAGCGGAGTAATCCAACACATGATGGTTCTTCGTCTATGAATTGGAGACAAGATGGTAGTTCTCGTAATTTTAATGGTAATAATCTTAGACACTTTCGCAAGGGTTATCGTAATAATAACCATTCGAGCTTTCGAGATAACCATTCTCGACGTCAAGATTATGACGATGGTGAATTTAGAAACCGGGATTCAAACCGGAATGATGATTACAATAGGCAATATGATAACAATTACAGGGGAAATGATAGTCGAAATAATTACAGGGGAAATGATAATCGAGGCAGACCTAGATTTAACAAAAAAAAGACCTTTCCAACAGGCAAACTCTGCACAACAAGAGTTTGATGGAGCCTGTAATACAGTAAATGATAGTGGTAACTCTAGGGCTATCACTGGTTGTGCTTTCGATTTTGGGAGAGCAACTGAATGCCCCAATGCTTAACATTGTTCGACTCATCGACTGTATCTACTCTAAGTTGTGGTCACCCTCTTCCTGCTCTACCTGCTACAGTTGCGCATGATGGGAGAGGATCTCTCATCTTACATAAAGGTCTAATAAATGATAGGCTAGTCTCAGTACTTTTCGATTCGGGATGTACTACCGTCGGGGTTAGGGAGTCTCTGATAGATCCTTGCTGTGCCACTGGAAAAACAATCAAATGTGTTACATTTGGTGGTACTATGGAAAGTTATCCTACTGCTATTATTAGGATTGACACTCCCTTCTTCACAGGAGATGTCCATGCATGTCTTCTTCCTAATCCTATTGCGGATCTTATAATCGGTCGTATTCATGGGGTTAAGGAATGCACCCCGCAACAAATTTCTAGTTGGGAGGAAAAATACATTCACACGGTCAATGCAGTGGTGACAAGAGCTCAAGCTCTTAATCCCCCAACTTCATCGGATAATAGTAATGATGTTGATAGCCAAGACGAGCACTTGGTGATTTCCCATGATTCGTTTGTTAAACGTCAAGAAGAGGATCCTTCTTTGAAGAAATTCTTCCTTCTTGCAAAGAAAGGGGATCCCAATCAAAATACTAATCACAAATCGTATATTACTATGAAGAATGGTATATTGGTACGGATGGTACAACACTCGGACAAGTCTATGCACTCGCAAATTCTTGTGCCTAAGTGTATGAGAGCCTTAATTCTTCAGCATGCACACGATTCTCAGTGTGCTGGACACATGGGGTTTTCCAGAACTAAAACTAGAGTCCTTGCGTCCTTCTTTTGGCCATTCGTGAATAAAGACATCCGAATTTATTGCCGATCTTGCAAAATTTGTCAAGAGGTCAAGTCTAGAGGTCCGAGACATGCTGCTCCTATTCAGGCTGCAGATATTCCGATTCGGCCGTTTCAGAAAATGGCTATAGACATCATTGGTCCGTTCAAAATTAAGTCAGCCAGAGGACACCAATTTATCCTCACTTGCGTGGACATGTGCACGCGTTGGCCAGAGGCTATTCTTCTGAAGAGCATATCAACTGTCGATATCGCTGATGCTCTTTGGCTCATATTTTCTCGTCTGGGATTCCCCGGAGAAATACTGTCGGACCACGGCACTCAGTTAATTTCGGACGTTATGTCTCAGGTAATGGCTACGCTGGACATTAAAAGGTCTCTCAGTAGTATTTATCATCCAATGTCCAATGGATTGGTAGAACGTCTTAACAGGACACTAAAGAACTTACTTGGCAAGATAACGGAGGATCATCCTGAAGATTGGGACAGGGTTTTACCTGCAGTCCTCTTTGCCTATAGAGAAGTTCCCAACGAGCATACAGGGTTTTCTCCTTTCGAACTTGTCTTTGGTGCGCAACCGCGCGGTCCGATGTCCTTGTTACACGATTTGATAACTTCTGATAATATTGACGATGATACACAATCGTCATATGAATATGTCATTGCTCTTAGAGAAAAGATTATCGAATCGTGCAGGTTAGCAACTTCATCTTCCGAATTTGCGAAAGAAAAAGCTAGGCGATTTGCTAACAAGAAAAGACGCCTACGTCAACTTTGTCCTGGAGACAAAGCATATGTCTTACTACCCTCAAGAGAGAATAGACTTCTCATTTCATGGAAAGGTCCATACACTATAGTCTCCAAAATTTCCGATGTCGACTACATCGTCGATGTGGATGGAAAGCATAAAACCTTCCATATAAATATGCTAACAGAGTTTATTGAACGTCCAGACTATTTGCAGCCTATTTTCCAGGCGATGGACGACTCTCCAGTCCAACATGGTCACATCTCATCCCTGTCCGTTATACAGGATGAGGAAACTATTTTTTCTGACGTTAACTTACCTCTTCCTGCGATTCCACTGAATTCAACGGAATCGTGGAAAAACGTTACAATCTCTTCGAACTTGTCTTTTGAGGAGCAACGTCAAGTATCCTCTACGCTACAATCATATCAGGATGTCCTTACCGACATTCCTGGACACACAGATGTCATAGAACATGACATCATACTTACTGATCGTAATCCGATCAGAGTAAGACCATACCCAATACCTATTCATTTTCAAGCACAAGTCGAGAAAGAATTGGATGAAATGATTCAACTGCAAATAATTGAACCATCCACTTCAGCTTATTCTTCGTCGATAGTTATTGTTCGAAAGAAAGACAATAACATACGTCTTTGCGTTGACTATCGCAAATTAAATCAAGTTACGAAGTTCGATGCTGAACCTATGCCATTATTAGATGATCTACTTATTAGACTTTCTAAAGCTAAATTCTTTACTAAACTAGACTTGTCGAAAGGTTATTGGCAAGTCCCACTGACGGAACACGCCAAACCTCTCACTGCTTTTTCGACACCTAGGGGTCTGTTTCAATGGAATTTTATGCCTTTCGGGCTTATGAACGCCCCAGCGACTTTCGTGCGCATGATGCGACGAATTCTATCAGATCGTGCAGATGTCATCGCATATTTAGACGACATCTGTCTTTTCAGCGATACTTGGGAAGAACACTATTTGGGTCTAAAGGAATTGCTATCTACTCTACGTGAGCATAGTTTGACTGCAAAACCCTCTAAAGCTTTTGTTGGGTTTAGTGAAATTTCCTTCCTAGGTCATCGAGTTGGTCATGGTCTGTTGAAGACAGAGGACCAAAACATTTCGAAGATATTAAATATCTCGGTTCCGAAGACAAAAAAGCAAGTGCGTAGTCTCTTGGGATTGATACAATTCTATGGAAGATTCATTGAGAATCTGTCCTCCATTATGGCACCACTTTCATCGTTATTGAAAAAAGGTTCTCCTAATATGGTGCGTTGGTCCCAGGAATGCCAATCTTCATTGGATCAGGTTAAGAATTTGTTCTCATCTCATCCTATCTTAAGACTACCAACGATTGATAAGACTTTTGTTCTTCGTAGTGATGCCTCTTCCACTGGGATTGGAGCGGCACTAATGCAGGAATATTCAGGAACTCTGCATCCTGTAATGTATATTTCTAGGAAGCTAAATGCGGCAGAAAGGAATTACTCGGTTTTAGACCGTGAATTGTTGGCTATGGTTTGGTCCATTCTTAAGCTACAAAGGTTCCTTCTGGGCGCGCATTTCTTTATGGAAACCGACCAAAAAGCTCTTACGGCTATGCAAAGTAAGGATTTGAAGAGCTCGAGATCTACTCGTTATGCTATTGCTCTTCAGCCTTTCCATTTCACGGTGCGAGCTATCCGTGGTTCGGATAATGTGATGGCGGACATATTGTCCAGATGCCCACATGATTCCAGTTAAATCTTGTGTCCTAGTTTTTCCTGATACACTTTCGGACTTAGGTCTGTCCTTAATATCCTAATATGTTGTAATACAAATGTATTTGGATGATGTTTAGATAATTTAACAAATTTCATTTTGTCCATCCATCAATGATATGTTGCTAATATAGCATTGTAATTCATGACATTTGTATATTGCTATAATTATAGTATTTAGTAATGATTGATATATGATTGGTATTGCCAGCAACTTAGGTTTCTTTAATGGTACCCCCCTTAGTTTGTTTGGCTTAAAGGAAATATTTTCTCCTATGTTGGGAGATGATTTGTATCCTCTTCAGACGCTTTGTTTATGCGTCTATTGTACCTGATATTAGGTTCTTTTTTTCATGAGCACATAAGTGATACTTGTGCAATCTTGCTCATGGACATATTTTTAAAAAAAAAATTTCATTTTTTTTTTACAGGGGGGTGGTAGTAATATGTTGCTGTCATTTTTGACGGAGTCATCTGTCAAGTTATTTGCTTATGTTTTTATCATAAGAATAATTGTGTCTTTACCTGCGATGTCAGGTTGATTAGGGGTTGTCTTCCCTTGTTTATTCATTCATTGTGTTTGACCTTTAGGGTCAAAGGCAGACAGTTCGGGCGTATGCCCATGGGCAGGTTTTTTTAAGTGGGAGTTGAGTTAGACTTCCGGCGAGCCGGGGGAAGTGTCCTGGTTTCTGAAGGGACGAGAGTCCATTGTGTTTTTCGGGAAGAATCTTCGAAGTGACTGCACTGGCAGTTTTCCCCAGTGAATCTCTGTGTGTTGGAATGACAGCAGAGTTCCTTGTTAAGTTCTGTGGACTCGGTTACAGGTAATACCGACTTTTTCCATTACTATGCTTTCGGTAGCAGAGCATGTTAGAAGATTGCCTAGTCTGTGAACTGCAGCTCACCGGTCCTCCATTTCAGAACTTATATGTTGTGCTCAAGGTAGCCATTCAAGACTATTAGTCTTCATACCATCCAGAAATCCAGTGACGAAGATATATTGTGGGAGCCGCAGATTGGCGGCATATTTATGTCTACAATAAGCATTACTGCAGGGTTGATGGTAACCTGCTTATCAGAAGTATACAGCCGACGTCAGAACGAGGCCTGTGTTTTCGGCTATGATACTACAGCCTGATAATGTGCAATTGGCGGGGAATGCCAAGTTGCACCTATGTGTCAAAGTGATTAAGGTATCTGACGCGTTTAGTCAGTAATCCCAGGGCGACGCCACGAACTGTCCTTATTGAAGAACATTGTATTGACCATGCACGAATATTCAAATGTTTACCAGCTTGATGAATGCCTAATGCATACCTATCGATTTCCGGTCAGCATGACCTTGTTTACAATGACTGTTCCTGTTGATACCATGTGTGTTCTCGTCAATAAATGTTTTGAAACGTGCCTGCAGTGTCCAAGCATCCTTGACTACTGCATGTGAGTGTATGGGTTGCAGGGTCTACATATATACGAGCCTAAACACATTCGCGCCTTCATTCGCACCCACACTCAGTTCATCATACGCTCGCACTACACACCTAACAACATGTATACTGTCTTGGGCCAGTGATCACCTCAACAAGAGAAAAGTACAGTTACAGAGTCCTTCAATTTGCTGATGTCAAACCTTTTCTGTGCAGTTACAGTTGGTCCAGCCCTTCTTAGTTTCACTTTCAGTTTTGCTACTACTAAATGGTGATCACTTCCTACATCTGCACCTCTTCTTACCTTCACATCTTATAATGCATGTCTCCATCTACCGTTAATCGTGATGTGGTCTATCTGGTTTCTGTCCCGACCATTTGGTGATTCCCATGTTAATTTGTGGATTTCCTTATGTGGGAAAAGTGTTCCTCCAATGACCAGGTGGTTAATACTACAGAAACTTATTAATTTATCCCCATTTTCGTTTGCTGTTCCGCTGCCCCACTTCCCCATTACTCTTTCATTATATTATTGTGTGTACCAACTTTCGCATTGAGGTCTCCCATTACTATAATAAGATCCTATCTAGGTGTGTCTTCCATTTCTTTCTGCAGTTGTTGATAGAATTCATCCTTGACCTCTTCATCGCTGTCATTCGTTGGTGCGTAGCATTGTATTATTGTAGTATTGGCGAATCTACCTCTCAATCTTAATCTTATCAGTCTGTTGTTGATGGGTTTCCATTCCAGTAATGTCCTTTCTATTCCTTTCTATAGAATAATGGCTACACCTTCATTGTGCTGTCCATCCTCTCTTCCAGAGTAAAGTACTGTTTCTCCTGTTGCTGTTTTAACTTTTCCTGCCCCTGTCCATCTGCTCTCGCTTATCCCTAGAATGTGTAACCTATAGTTTCTCATTTCTGCCGTGACCTGTTTTAGCTTACCCGTCTCATTCATTGTCCTGACATTCCAAAATCCTATTCTTGTATCATGTTTTGCGGTCAGGACGTCCGTTCTCATGTCAGTGGCTTCCTTTCGGCTTTTACCACTGACAGTCATACGAGCCTCAGACTCCGGATGTCCGTCCCGCAGCAAAGTTTATTTATTCATTGTTGTTTCCGTAACTTCAATTTTTTTTTACATAGACAGGGGTGTCAGCCCTATGCTAAAACCCCCAACCTGGAGTACCAGGGTGTCTGCTTTCGTCTGACCCCTGCCCGCGCAAACCTGTCCAGCTTGGTAGAACCTTCCAGGAGTAAAACTCCCGCTGGCATAGCTCTGGGGGTAATCAGGGTACGCAAGTCGCCATACCTCGACAAGGTATTGACACCGGTGATGGCAGAAGCTGAGGCAATATTACATTTATATGCTCTCCAGCCTTCCTCACGGTACTTAGCATCTGGAATATTGAATATTGAAACGTGGAACTGCAACAGGCACCTGCCGTAACTACCATCAGGAATCCTGCACGGAGGTCCAACAGTCCAGGAGACCACAAACACTTGGCTACCTTAGAGCCAGGCAGACACACACAATTAGAAAGCTGAGTATTACAATACCACCATTGACAAGCATATACGTCAGTTCTATAAGATTGTCCACATGAAGAAATTCCTTCCTTATAAAACCACAAATAACATATTCACAACAATAATTCTATTGTAAAATAAAAGCTACCCAACTATCAAGTATATTTTTATTTTTGTCACCTTTGGTGTCATCCAAAGCAACCTATGAATTTATATTTGTAAAAACCACACTATACACTGGGTTTTCTTTTTCTATGTGTCTTTTGGAAATTCTTTTTTAGATTTATAGAAAATAAAAAAAAACCTCGAGTCTGATTTATTTTCTTTATGTCACGTTTAAGTTTGAATGTAAACATTGTTGGTAAATAGATAAAGTCTTTTATTCTTTAACCTCTCGGCGAAACGAGCCAAAATAAACTGTAATTGTAGATAATATAATTACAGAAGTCAGGGAAGGGATAAGGGTGAAGTGGATGCCTAAACCTCTGCCTATATTCTATACTTTTTTTCAGTAATCTCTCTGCATATTCACTAAGAGGAAAGTTTTACTATTCTTATAACATCCTTTTTCACGTTCCTAAAAAAGGAACTGCCCTGATTGAGAAGTATTCTTTCACAGCAGGCATTCTTCATAGAATAGCGCCTGCTTCGTTCTTCTGTCACCCTTTTATTCATCCACACCTTCACTCAATCAGCACTTCCTCTACTATCTTTTAAACGTTACGTCACACTATTATCCATCTTAAATACTGTCATAACTGATGATATAAGCATACAGTTGGATTTCAACCTATATCTGGCTTCCTGCTTGTTACCGTAGTGATTTCCAACCTATGGGCTGTTAGCTTCCCCAACTCTGAAGTTTGGGGTTGTGGTCATCACATGTTTTAGAACCATTGGTCTACTTTGTGCTCATAGAGCAGTCAAATCAATTTGGGGTCATTGGTACCATTCGTTTGAGAAC
The DNA here is from genome assembly GCA_024509875.1 of Oreohelix idahoensis. Classification (NCBI taxonomy): domain Eukaryota; kingdom Metazoa; phylum Mollusca; class Gastropoda; order Stylommatophora; family Oreohelicidae; genus Oreohelix; species Oreohelix idahoensis. The sequence continues at coordinate 35,206 of JAMPIV010009783.1, forward strand.
TACTGAGTTATAGTCTCCCACGCTGTCGTAAAATCTGTTGGGGTGTCATTGCTGCCAATGTTTTAGAACCACTGATTTACATTCTTGCTACTTGAGCTGTGAATCTATTTTGGGGTGTTCCTGGTCTCAAAGCCTGAGAACCATTGGTTCTCATTCAATCAAATTATTACATTCATAAAATGGCTACAGTGCTATTGCCCACCGTTACATAGCTCTATGTTTATGTTATAAACATTCATGTAACCTGATAGTGCAATCTTAGCACAGGATGCATGCATATAAACACATTAAACATAATAAGAATAGTTTACATATGAACCCATACTGTAGAAATCTTTCAGTATTAAAACATGGCAAGGATAGTTCATAGATGAAACCATACAGTAGAAATCATTCAGTATTAAAACAGACAAGGATAGTTCATAGATGAAACCTTCAGTAGAAATAGGTCTAGTTCAGTAGTCTCATGTACAAAATCAAGGAACATTAATTACTGTAACAATGAAGATGAAAGTGCATTTAGAACTTTGTCTAACAAAAGATACTGAAATAATATGCTATAGATAAACATATGAATATTATTCATGTTATTCAAATGAACAATAATAGATCTACTTACTCGCTCAACTGACCAACATACTGGTTACAATGGACATTGCCCCTCTGTCTTGCTTGGAGCAATTTTGTCCAGGCAGGTCTGCCGGCTGCTAGCGAGAGAATGCGCCTAAATTCTGCTAAGTTTTGGAGGGTTTATTTCTGCTCTTTAGCTGAGAGGGGTGGTGGACCAGACCTCTTGTTGACGTTTTCGTCCCATCCCCAAACACACACACCTGGTACTGAGCACTGTGATAACAGGCCAGTTGTGATTTTAAATTAACTGGGCACTGGTTGCTGAGATCAAATATCACGTGACTTCCTGTACCTGTTGCTAAACTGAAAATTATCACCAGGGAAAATCCATGCTAAGTAGGACAGAGGTCAGATGTTCACGGCACTTCTGAAAGACGTTTTGCCAGGAAAACAGTGAACAAAGAGAGAGAGAGAGAGAGAGAGAGAGAGAGAGAGAGAGAGAAAGAGAGAGAGAGAGTTATTTCTTTAAGAAGAATCAGGGATCTCCTGATTTTAGACAAGTGGTGGATTTTCTAAAAAATAAGAGGAATGAGTGACCTGGTATGAGAAAAGATTTAAGAAGAAAAAAGAAGGCGATATTACATTTCGTGACAGGCAGACTGAAGAAGTCATGAAGAAGAAAACTGGAGATAGAAATAAAGATGATGACAAAGATATGGACAGACCATGAGCTGATGGCTCGAGTTGAATGCTTATCTCCTTGTGTAGCTAAAGGGTATTGGTGATTGATATTACACTGAACAATTCAAATTGTCTTTATTTAAAGTAGTCATTTTCTAACCATACTTTACACTGTCCTTTTCGTCATTTCTGCTTCTTTTCTAGTCGGTATGTCGTAACTTGACGTTACATTTTTATTTTCATCATTTTTGCTAGTTTTATGCTTCCTATCTAACCCTTTAAACTCCATGCATGTCTAACTTTTATTTTCTCTGTTTAATGATTGTTGCCGTCATTTTTGACGGTGGGAAAAACTCCAACCTAATGTATGTTTGGTTTAATGTGATCAAAGAGAGATAAATGTTTATCTTTCTGTGACAGGTTTGACTGGTGATTATCTTCTCCTGTCTTATGTTGTCCTGTCTCAGGCAATGTCTTATAGTTGACATGTCTTAAGTCTATTTATAGGATCAACCGGAGTATCTTTATCACCCGTTTGGGCGGAAACGCCTGGTCTGGGTTTGCCTCGATCTGGTCCATGCTCTTTGGGCATGCGCGGTTGGCAGAAAATATATTTAATCTCAGAAGCTTGTGTAAACTGAGAGTGACCTGATTATCGAGGCCCGCGACCTGCGGCCTGATTTCGTTGTCATCATATTGGTCCGTGTTTACGGCCAATATTCTTCACCAGAATGAAGTATCTGGCATGTGAGGCCAGTCTGAAGTCTTTTGCTAATTGTAGGACAATAGCATTGACTTTGTTTAAATAACTGATATCGCCCGTACTAAGCAAGATATTTGCTAGGGCTTACCTGACGAGGCTCAGTCAGGGATTAGAGCTATTGCATGAACAGTATAAATTGGTCAAGACATTGTTACATGTCTGGGATCTGTGATGCCTGAAGCTAACCTTTGTAACTACACACATTATGTGCTCGATCTTATACTATTGACTGTTCCGTCCATCATCATCGTATTATCGTACGTCATGAATAAATATTGTAAACGTCAGCAGCATTCCCTACTTCACTGACTTCTACTTGTGGTGGTGTGAGTTAATGTGAAGTCGTTCAAGAGCCTATACGGCCTTCGTGTTATCAGCACTGTTAATTACTCACTTACACAATCAACCACATTGTTATACAAGTACTACACGTCTGAATCTACAGGAATACTGACATTATGTATGTGTCTACTATACCCTGGCGGCACCTCACGCTAGTGACCTAATTCCTCGCTACTACTTGGTACTGTCCAGGACAACACGACACGCTTAACGTACTAACATTCATAACACATCAAAACAGTACGTTACCTCTGGGCATTTACACTGAACAACCTTATACATCTCCAGTCAAACAGACTTTTACAATGATGTACCTGCTTGCACATTTCCATTAACTATTTTTATGATGATTACATATTTTTTGTTCCTTGACGCACTTTATATGTTTCACCGCCGTTGCCAAAAATAAATTACGTTATTTGTCAAGGTAACAGAGAAAAGTTGTGCATGAGCTGTCAAACTCGTGTGAAATAAATTGCTACAATACCCACCATAAAAGAGCACAGAAGGTGTGTTGGCGCACACTGCCTGCAAGCATGACAACTGAATTGGTGGAAGAGTGCTTCCTTTCTCGGCCGATTATGGCTTGTTTCACAGACTCGCCCCGCGTCAAGAACTCCCGTCCACAAGACATTGACAAATGTGAAACTAATTCAGGAAAATGAAAAATGTTTAACAGAATTTAGTTCGTCAGACAGTCTAATAGAATATATATATAGCACCACTCACATACACACACACATAAGTGACGACAGTTAGACGTACAGGCGTGAAAACTATAACAATGGAATATAGATATTTTGGGACGAGCTGACCGACACACTTGAATACGTTTATGTAAATTTATTTATCATAAGAAAATTCACCACAAGCATAAATTTAGAATATCAATCGCATATAAATATACATACACATAAATTAAGGAGTTACTAAAAGAATAGACCCATAGGTGCAATTCTTTTCCCCTCTGTTGAGCCCACGATCCCGTTAGCAGAAAAAAGTTATAGCCACAAAGAGTCACAGATTTATACTCTACGGTCAAGGATTTCCCTCTATAGTTAAGAACAGAGTGGATATATTAATCTATTCTAAGAGGAAAACATCATTTAGCAACAAACTTGCATAAGGATAAATACAAAGTGGATGCATATAATGAAAAGAATCACTCGTTCCTGTTTTCTCTTTATTCATTCAGCAGTGGCCACTGGCGTACTTTCTTACCTACAAACTTGCTGTTTTTCGCCTTCTGGCGCAAACTTCAGGGGACACATACACAGTGAATCTGTATTCTTTTAATAAAGGGAATCCCAGCTCTGCAGATACAGGTTTCATCCAATGTTCCGGGGAGAGTTCACTTTATAACTATATTTTAAGATTACTGTTAATGTTACTTGCATCCGTTCAGGTAAGAAATTTTAAACCGGGCTCACAATGTCAAAATCTCGAGGTTTCCAGTACTTACGAAAATGACAGGTTGGTAACTTCTCTTAAATGTAAAATTCTTGGTCACACCACAATTAGTCAAAACGTCGGAAATGTTACTGTTTGTAAGTTATTTCGCCACAGGGGCTGAATATACAATGAGATTGTTGGGAAGAATTATAATCTGGCTCGATAGGCCCAGTTATTGCATTTAATATTAAAGTTCGTGAGATGAATACTCTGTCTCTTTCTGGATGCAAACACAATGCCAGACAGGTTGTAACTTGGAAACTCACTTATTTAAATTACAAAAATTTTTCTTCTAGGTTATTCTCACATACTGAAAAAAACCGCTGGTAGATTTTGGGCTTGACCCAGACGCTGTATAAAGAAAAAGAAACATACAGAATACTAAATCATAATATTATACACACCTCCTACCCTCGCGTAAAATATAATATTCACTTCGGTTATTTAACTTAAATCAAAAACGATAAGCTTAGAGCTTGTCTCATCGTTTAAAACTTCCGTGAAATAAATTCTACTCATTAAAAGAAATCAATCATCATGAATTAGAAATAAATACATATTTCGTCAACACTCATGATGTATCAGTGCATTACTTAGTTAGTTAAAATATTCCCTAACTGGTTACTAGCAATTTAATTAAATTTATTTATAGCTGAATGAGTTTTTAGCTAGAAATTATAATTTATTTTGCTATCCACTGTATCACAATAAACTAGAGAAATATAACTACTTTCTATTCTAGAAAATCACTCTGCACAAAAGAAACTAGTAAATATATAGACGATAAACTAGTGAAATCTATTACCTCAACACAGGACTACTTAAGACTATTCTCCAACGCAAACTGAGATTTTACTTAATAAAGCAATCTAGGAACGAAGCTAGAATGTGTCTAGAGAAACTGCGGAGTCTGAATGAATGAAGTTAGATTTCTGTGGTATATATCTCTCTGATATCAAAGGAAAATATTACGTCTAAAACCCGAAAACAGACTCATTTGTCATGTGTTAGCACCTACGTCCAGATTTACATATCACCTTACTCATTCTATGAATCAGAGGGATTTCTCACATAGAAACCGAAACCAGACTTAACACCTACAGTAAATTCTCTTGATCTGATCAGACATCGGCAATAAAACTTCCAGTGTGCGTTTCACACATTCTGCTTCATATGGCCATACCCAGCGATCAATGTCTTTCATCTCAAATCTTACACCGAGAATAATTAACTATAGGCGAACAGATCAGAGAAAAGTGATACACGATAGTCTTACTTCTTATCCCTGTCGAGAACGAATTAACACGATTCGATTCTCTCATCAAAGAACTTAGCTTAACAGTAATAAAATGCGTTGCTAAATAAGAAAGGAAAAGACAAAGGTTTGAATGGGAGAGTATTCGTTAACAATCGAGCGTATGCGAAAAAGGTAAAAGTGCGAAAGAAGGTAACAGACAAGTGTAGAATAAAGAAAAAATATAGAAATTTATTAATCATAAATCTCTGCCACAGGATTATCCCGAAGCTAACTCTAATTAAATATAGCAGATGTCAACAATGCAGGAAGCCCGATGAAACTGCTTAGTAATTATGTCAACAGAACACGAAGTAACAAAGATCTTAAAGTTAGGCAATAAACAAGCAAGAACAAACAAGCAAGGAAGATATAGTTTTAAAAACATTTAAGTGAGGTTGTGACAAAACGGGGCGGCCTCTATTGATCTTTGTTTCTCTCCGGCAGTATCGGTACATTTGTGGTGCTGATTTTTATTATGTACTCTCAAGTATCGCACTTTCTTTCTTTCGTCGTAATTTTTCTGCTAAGTAGCAGATATTTGATTTTATCAAATCATTCGACACTCCTCTCTGTGATGTCACCTGGTTGTTACCCGGCCATCCTGGCTTGCGGTGAGCAACTGAGATAAGATAGTCGTCGGCGTATTTAGATTGAACCGCTGATACGACGACTCGTTTGGTAGCCCAGATGGGCAGACACGTAGTTTTTGCGTACTCATTTGACAGATAACGAGATTTCTGTCTGTGTGACACATATGGGCAGACAAGTGTGACATAATCGCTTCCGAGCCGACTTGTTATGACAACGTTACTTTCTAATAAAGTAATAAGTATTAAGCTTACCCATGTTTTCATGGGGGTCTACCGATCTGCCTGTGAGAGTGCACGCAACGCATCAGATGTCCATATATGGTAATACGTGACCTTTGCAGGCAGGCACCTTATTTCACGTGTGACTATTTTGAAAATATCACACCCTATCTGCATGATTTGAAATGATTGGATCTTTCTGATTAGCTTCATAACAACAATGCGTGGGAAGATAGGAATATAATCTGACCATTTCGCAGTTTTATTTCACTGTGAATTTCACGCTCGCCAAGACAACATTAGACGTCACCAGAGTGAAGACTAGATTCATAATTACTGTCTTTAACCGGACCTTTTATTGGAGAACAAAATAAGACTTACAAAGCACAGGAAATCTCTACATTTTAATAAGGAACACCGGGACTGGGAAACTGAATAAACATACGGAGTCAGAGGGTTAATCTATTGTCAAATTAAAGACACCCCAGACGCGTGTAAGAGACCGACTCGTCTCTTTTATTCATCTGAGCAACAAGTCTGTAGAACAGATTGGCTTATTGGTGGTACCAGCAGAAAGTACTATCTCTGGAACAAGAACGGAACCGTGGCCAAAGCTTTAAGACGAAGGGAGCACGTGGTAGACTCTCATTGACGTTTCTGGGAAACGAGCTACCACTGACAACCTTGATCAGAGACGAGCGGGAGCAGAGCGAAAAGAACCAACCCATAAGAAGGAGCAGAACCGTCATTGGCAGCTAAGTTCAAATATATGCTGTCACTTGAACTTCTTGTAATATCTCACATTCCCCAAAAATTGTGATGATAACTTTTCTTGATCCATAACTATTCAAATTATTTTCAACTGTTAAAACCTAAAGTGATTATTAAATTTTGTTATTTGTAATGTTACAAATTTAACTTCGATTTAATCATTTTAAAGTTACTGCATGTTTGACTCAGTCAAATTACTACACACGTTCAAAACAGAGCTATACTAAAATAATAGAATTCCACTGAGTAAATCAGGGGTGGGGGCTTAAACGAGCTGAAAGTAATAAGTGCTTAAATCCTTCACAAAAGCGTCGGCAGAATTACAGAGTTAACATCCTCAGCCAAAGCAGATTGTTCTCGCCTATTCTGAATATCTTGAGAAGACTACCTTTGTAATAGAAGTGTCATCAACCTTCTATCTACATCTCTGCCAAGAGTAATCTTGTGCGAAGGTAGATGCCTTTGAAGCTCTCTTGAGATACTCTTGAGTTTTGGCCACTGTTGTACCACAACTGCAAAGCAGGGGAGGCAATTCCGTCACAGAGGTGCAGAATAAAGTTTCTCAGCTTGATATTTATAATCACCAACTGTAATAAAGGCGCCCAAAATTTGTTTCCTTATTTAAAACAAAACCAAAAAAAAAAAATTTTATGATATTTCCGACTATTGTATCAGACCGACATAAATTAAACATACCCACGCAAATCCTAAAAACGACAGGAAATATTAAAGCCACTCCCTTATCAGTTTGGTGTCTTAAGTAGGCCTTCGTATTTAACGAACTCCAAGTGGCCCAGGGGATTTTATCCCACTATCATTTTTCAATTCAACTTTGTCATTAAACAAAAGCTGTATAGCCTTGCGACTACGACACATGTACGTAATCATATTTCTGTAATAGTTTATAGAGTCAGGGAGGTAAATAATACACGATAGAAATTAATATTTTTACATGTTTCTTAAGTCATTACTCCCAAGGTACAGTCCAAAACTGTTCGAATTGGGCACTGCACTTCCTAAATCTCGCCTTGCTCTCTAAGAAGCTTTAAAGAACATAGAGCAAGATGACAATCTGTGTCTGATGGCTGCCCCATGACAGTGAATAGTTTTCCTTCTTCTGTGGAATTTTTGTTATTAACTATCAAAGCCATTGTCTTTACATTTTTTCTTAGCGCTGACGTCAAAGAAGACAACGTGAATTGTGTTATTAGATTAGATTTACATATCAGGCAGCGACAAGACGAGATTTGATTCTCCCCAGAGTTATTCCTTATTATGTATTTGTTGAACGTGATCAAATTCTCGTTTGACATTAGGGCCTCAAAACTGAGAACAGTATTGACGTGATTATCATATGATTGTCCATGTCTATAAGACACACGCTATGTCAAACATTAACAACACGAACACACAGGAAATTTGAGATTACTTAGAACAAAGCGTTCTGTTCAATTATGTTCTTCTCCATTTGACAAAAGTTTGGTTGGAACAAAGTGTTCTGTTCAGTTATGTTCTTCTCCATTTGACAAAAGTTTGGTTGGAACAAATCGTTCTGTTCAGTTATGTTCTTCTCAATTTGACAACCGTTTGGTTGGAACAAATCGTTCTGTTCAGTTATGTTCTCTATTTGACAACCGTTTGGTTGGAACAAATCGTTCTGTTCAGTTATGTTCTTCTCCATTTGACAACCGTTTGGTTGGAACAAAGCGTTCCGTTCAGTTATGTTCTCCATTTGACAACCGTTTGGTTGGAACAAATCGTTCTGTTCAGTTATGTTCTTCTCCATTTGACAACCGTTTGGTTGGAACAAATCGTTCTGTTCAGTTATGTTCTTCTCCATTTGACAACCGTTTGGTTGGAACAAATCGTTCTGTTTAGTTATGTTCTTCTCCATTTGACAACCGTTTGGTTGGAACTAATCGTTCTGTTCAGTTATGTTCTTCTCCATTTGACAACCGTTTGGTTGGAACAAATCGTTTTGTTCAGTTATGTTCTTCTCCATTTGACAACCGTTTGGTTGGAACAAATCGTTCTGCTCAGTTATGTTCTTCTCCATTTGACAACCGTTTGGGAATGTGCTATCTTGTGAGTAAAAAGTTTTTTTTTAAGTCCTCCAGTAGCAGATACTGCAGTATAGGAGTAAAGTGTAAAAGACTTCACTATACCAAGTCCTGTTTCATGACGTGGAGTAACCAGTTCCCTTCTGTAAAAGTCAGTTTGACTTGAGATGTATAGGTTGTTCAGTGTAAATGCCCAGATGTAACGTACTGTTTTTGATGTGTTATGAATGTTAGTACGTTGAGCGTGTCGTGTTGTCCTGGACAGTACCAAGTAGTAGCGAGGAATTAGGTCACTAGCGTGAGGTGCCGCAAGGGTATAGTAGACACATACATAATGTTAGTATTCCTGTAGATTCAGACGTGTAGTACTTGTATAACAATGTGGTTGATTGTGTAGGTGAGTAAATAACAGTGCTGATAACACGAAGGCCGTATAGGCTCTTGGACGACTCCACATTAACTCACTCAACCACAAGTAGAAGTCAGTAAAGTAGGGAATGCTGCTGACGTTTACAATATTTATTCATGACGATAATACGATGATGATGGACGAAACAGTCAATAGTATAAGATCGTGTACATAATGTGTGTAGTTACAAAGGTCAGCTTCAGGCATCACAGATCCCAGACATGTAACAATGTCTTGACCAATGTTTACTGTTTATGCAATAGCTCTAATCCCTGACTGAGCCCCGTCAGGTAAGCCCTAGCAAATATCTTGCTTAGTATGGACGATATCAATGCCATTGTCCTACAATTAGCAAAAGACTTCAGACTGGCCTCACATGCCAGATACTTCATTCTGGTGAAGAATATTGGCCGTAAACACGGACCAATATGATGACAACGAAATCAGGCCACAGGTCGCGGGCCTCGATAATCAGGTCACTCTCAGTTTACCCAAGCTTCTGAGATTAAATATATTTTCTGCCAAACCATATTCCGCCTGCATTGCGGATCCATAAAGATGATTCCTAGGCTTATGTATGTAACAGGTCAACTTAGACCTAGTCTTACGAATATGAAGCAATACTGGGGTTCAGTATAATAACTCCTTGTGAGCTTCGCTCACTATGTCGCCATCAGCGATAAATGTACCTGTAAGATCTAAACGAGACGAGAAGATCGAATAATGTTTCAGTTACCTTCTTGAAGAATCCTTACACTATAAGGTAACACAACACAGCCAATACTGGCATAAAGAAACACTCAGGGAAGGAAGAATGACAAAACTGTCATTCCCAGAATTTCCAATCCCTATCGAAAACTTGGCAGAGAGAAATCTACGGATCGGTACATCCGTTCTAAGCCTCAGGTACACTCTCTCTGAATCAGTCTCCCGGTTTTTGCCGCCAAGACCCGCGTGTGCCCAAAGAGCATGGACCAGATCGAGGCAAACCAAGACCAGGCGTTTCCGCCCAAACGGGAGATAAAGATACTCCGATATGATCCTATAAATAGACTTAAGACATGTCAACTATAAGACATTGCCTGAGACAGGACAACATAAGACAGGAGAAGATAATCACCAGTCAAACCTGTCACAGAAAGATAATAAACATTTACCTCTCTTTGATCACATTAAACCAAACATACATTAGGTTGGCGTTTTTTCCACCGTCCAAAATAACGGCAACATCTTCCTCGCTGCATTTGCCTTCCCTAATTCAATATCGAAGTCAAGCACCCATTTACAGCTGGATAAACTGGAGCGTGACGTTCCCAGGTTTCGATCCTGGAACCCGGTAACTTTGCCCTGAGAGGAAAAGCGCTGTTTAAAATGGCAGTCACCTAGAGCAGAAAAACTTTTAGGACGAAATAGGGTATGATGATTTGAGGAAAATAATTTTAACATTCAAGAATAGAGAGCACGATTAAGTTGTTGATACAAGAGAGAAAAAAAGTGAGATGAAGTTGTTGAGAGATACAAGTCTTAAGAGGTTTTTATGTTGTTCAAACAGGTAAGTATAAAGAATGTAATTATGTGATTGAGATACACACATCCATATATATATATATATATATATATATATATATACACTCACACCGTTTGATTATTTTCTTGAAACATGCAAAATTATAAAGTATGTGTAAGTTTGTGAAAAGTCCAAGAAGACAAAGTTATTAAGTTGCTGAGACATGTGAGAAAAAATACCAAATGAAGTTGATGAAATACACAAGAATAAAGAATGTGATTAACAAATTTTACAGTAGTCCGATAGCAGATACTGCCGCAGGGGAGTAAAGTCCCTGATGAACTTTACGATACTACGTTCAGCTTTGTAAGGTTCCTTTTGTCGCGGCCTTAGCTTCCACTAACTCAAGAGTAAAGTCCCTTATGAACTTTATTATACTACGTTCAGCTTTATAAGGTGGGGTCGTCAGTTCCTTTTGTCGCGGCCTTAGCTTCCATTATCTAAAAAGTAAAGTCCCTGATGAACTTTACGATACTACGTTCAGCTTTATAAGGTGGGTGTTGCCACCGTTTTGTTGAGTTCTGTTTTGATCCTTTAGACATTTTTTTTGAAGAATGTTTCGTATATTATTATTCTGTGTACTTTTACTTATTCTTCAATCTGTTCTTAATCAAGCCATTGTGCTGATTTTGATGGTATTCGCGAATGATGAGTCAGATGATCACATCCATTGTATTGAATCAACAAAGATGTGATTTCTTAAGTCCACAAACACAGTACATATTTATTATACATACAAGATAATTGAATACATATTGCATCAAATATTTATATCAAAGTCCTCTGCGCAGTCCATTACAATATCATATATAGTATTTGCTTTGTCGTCAAAAGGTCCGACTATTTACACGCGATGTCGTATGTCGATCATCCGGTAGCGAACAGCCGTCGTTTTGACGAAGATAAAGATTATATCAATCATAAATTTATTCTCCCTTTGTTCCTAGTTCAGGAAAACCTTAATCATCGATAAGAATATTCCATTATTCTATTCATAACACAAGATAGCTGACCCCGTAGCCTATCTTAAAAAGGACTTCAGCGCAATTCAATATATACTGGGAGTCATCAAAAATACGCCCGACTTGGATCAAGTTCGGAGTCTGAAGGGTAAAATTATAACGTTGTCATGTGTTAGCATACCAACGTTACACGTCATCATAATCCTAGACAACTATACAAATTCGCGTTCAATACCGTGAAGCGCGAAACATAATATATATTTATAGCATTTCAACCCTTAACGCGTAACTTTACAAGTGCTCACTATAATAGTGGCTAACATCATAAAACCTGTCGTAACAGTGGGGTCATCAGTTCCTTTTGTCGCGGCCTTAGCTTCCACTAAGTCAAGAGTAAAGTCAGGTATTCATTTGGCTGGCTAGACTTGAGAGTGACGCTACCAGGTTTCGATGTCGAGAGGCAAGTACTTCTACCCACTTAGCCAGTTGGACGCTCAGAGTGTGATTAAGTTATTGAGAACGCAAGAATAAAGAGTTGGATAAAGTTATTGAGTATGAAGGAATAAAGAGTGGGATTAAGTTATTGATAATGCGTGAATAAAGAGTAGGGTTAAGTTATTGAGTATGCAAGAAAAAAAGAGTGGGATTAAGTTATTGAGTATGCAAGAATAAAGAGTTGGATTAAATTATTGAGCATGCAAGAATAAAGAATGGAAATACGTTATTGAGTATGCAAGAATAAAGAGTGGGATTATGTTATTGAATATACAATAATAACGAGTAGGATTAAGTTATTGAGTATGCAGGAATAAAGAGCGAGATTAAGTTATTAAGTATGCATGAATAAAGAGGACTGTGATTAAGTTAATGAGAGTGCAAAAAAAAAGAGTTAAATTAAATTATTGAGAATGCATGAATAAAGAGTGGGATTAAGTTATTTAGTATGCATGAATAAAAAGTGGAATTAAGTCATTGATTATGCAAGAATATAATGAGTGATATCAAGTTATTTAGTATGCATGAATAAAGAGTAGGATTAAGTTATTGATTATGCAAAAATAAAGAATGTGATTAAGTTATTGAGTATGCAAGAATAAAGAGTAGGATTAAATTATTGAGTATACATGAATAAAGAGTGAGATTAAGCTATTTATTATGCAAGAATAAAGAGTGTGATTAAGTTATTGAGTATGCAAGAATAAAGAGTGGGATTAAGTTATTGATTATGCAAGAATAAAGAATGTGATTACGTTGTTGAGTATGCACGAATAAAGAATGTAATTAAGTTGTTGAAACATGTAAGAAGAAAGTTTAACAATGTAATAATGGCACAGAAAGTTGTTTTGAATAGTGTTCTTCTATTGTTATTTGCAGTAAAACAATTTTGACAGTTACTTGCCTATATTCTTTTAGTTTTAATGAAACGTTAGGTTGAGCAAAAAGATGGAGGAAATAGCTGAAAATGCAAAAATAAAGAATGTTGAACTACTCTAACATCATCATCTTAATATTTTTCCTTTTACCTCCCTTTGGAACACGGAGCAATCGCTTTAGCTGGCCGCCTTGCAGGAAACCTGCCAGATACATACTAAACATGTCAGAGTAAATTTGGACGAAGCAGTAGCTTGCTAGAACAGCTGGGAATATTTATTTGAAAAACCTGCCGTTTTGCTTAACATTGAAATGGTGGAACCTCTTGTGGGCCTTGTACAGCACACAAGCTGAGTCAGCGAGGACCTTGTGCTCCTGGAATGTTCTGGCAAGGAGGACAGTTCTTGGGGGGAGGCCAGACACAGAGATCGAAATTGGCTCCCCATGTCTGATTGTTGGACTAGAGCAGATTAATCAAGTCTTCTAAAAGTTGCTACAGAAACTAAAGCCTTGATAAGTATGTTATACTCTATGTCTCAGAAACGTAGCATGTCATGGAGATTATCACGCTTAAACTTGTGATCTTCACAATCAGACGCATTCGTCTTATCCCGCATTTCATATGACCACTAATAAACACATATCTTGAGCTGCGGAACTGAACCAGACAGCTACCAATGCAGTCTGTTAATGAAAATAAGGAAGTGCAGATGCATATGACATTTTCTTAGAAAACAAACAAACAGTACAACCCTATACGCCCTTGCTTGGAACTCACGGGGAAATTGGGCAGCGAGGAGGTCAAGAAGAGCCTGAGGACGACCAACGGAGGAGAAGCCAAGGTGGCAGGGTTTTTGTGGGCAGCGCTGAAAAAAGCAATCCAGTGTGACAAAACGGTTTTGTGCATGTTCTTTTGTATCGCTCTCTCTCCCTTTACTCTGCTTTTTATTTGGCATATTTCATGCACCTTCATTCATTCTTTTTGCTGTGACCACTCCCAAACGGTTTACGTTTCATTAAGTGAATGTAGTATTATCAGGTTAATACGATTATCACGTAAATCAGTCTGGCCACCTTTGAAAGAGACATCAGTTGTTTGTGCAACGTGGCATCGCACGACTACGCACAGAAAGCCAGATTGCTATCTAAGGAAGACGCCTGAGAAACGGGCGAAAACACCGGTGATAATTAGATAATCGTTTCATCTGAGCCCTCTCGTTATCAATATTGCCGATAACACTAGTCAACAACCAAAATGTACCAGAAATGAAAATAGCTGATCTTAACTAATTTTGGTGCGCTGAAAACGAAAATGACATTAAAAAATGTTGATTGGCTCTAGTTTTCAAGATATATGCTACTAGTTTATTTAATTAAGGTCAATTTATATATATGACGCAACTGTTGCGGGCGAATGCATTATTTTTTCTAATGACCAATAAAAATGTAACTAGAAGTTGATGATGCAATCCTACCTATGATTACATCACCTTTGTGTATAAATATCTTATCTCTGATAAAATGTTGCCATTAGTTAGTGCATTTGTCCTTATCAAAAGTATCGTAGTTAGAAATGCCTAGGACATATGTGAACAGTGCTAATAATTTCTGTTATATCTGTAGTGAGGTGACATTTCTATCACAAAAACGAAATATAACTAAAGTGATTAAGAAGGCGTACAGTTTGTATTTTGGCTGCAGAATAGGAGATCAAGATAAGAGCTAGGCGCCACACATATGCTGCAATACATGTGCAGCACATCTTAAACTGTGTTTGACTGGCAAAAGGCAAGCTACGCCTTTTGCAGTCCCAATGATTTGAAGAGAGCCCACTGATCATCTCAACAACTGTTACTTTTGCATGGTCCCTCCAATTGGGAAAGGCATATCAAAGAAGAAAAAATGGACTCTGGAATATCCAAACATCCCCTCTGCAATACGTCCGGTACCACATGGCGATGACCTACCAGTTCCCAAAGTGCCTGAATCATTTTCAGCTGCTTCCACTGATGAAGAAGAGGACATTGGTGGTCCTGAACCATCAACCTCAAGCGACCCAGATTTTGAGCAAACTACATCCACTAAACCACACTTAATAACCCAAGGTGAACTGAATGATCTTGTAAGAGATCTGAATTTACCGAAGAACAAGGCGGAGCTTTTGGGTTCCAGATTGCAACAGTGGAATCTCCTGGCAGAAGATGTTACAATTTATGCGTATAGGAACCGCCAGAAGCCGCTTATTACATTCTTTTTCAAAGACGGTGACCTTTCTGCGTGCCACAATATTTCTGGTTTAATGGCAGCCCTCAAAATCAATTACATACCGGAAGAGTGGAGGCTTTTCATTGATTCATCCAAGACGAGTCTTAAAGCTGTTTTGTTGAATAATGGTAATGTGTTACCGTCAATTCCAGTTGGTCACGCAGTTCATATGAAAGAAACTTATGAAAACATTAAGCAGCTTTTGAAGTGTATAAACTACGATCATCATCATTGGTCACTTTGCGGTGACTTAAAAGTGGTCGCTCTTTTGCTTGGACTACAGGGTGGATACACCAAGTACTGTTGCTTTCTCTGTGAGTGGGATAGCCGTGCACGAAGTGACCATTACATCAGAAGACATTGGCCAATCAGGCAGTCATTGCAGCCTGGCAGTAAGAACGTTGAGAACCCAGCACTTGTCGACACCAGCAAGATTTTGTTGCCCCCCTTGCACATTAAGCTGGGTCTCATGAAAAACTTTGTCAAGGCAATGGAGAAAACAGATGAGGCTTTCAAATATCTCATCAGAAAATTTCCAAGACTGAGTGAAGCTAAAATAAGAGAGGGAGTATTTGTTGGTCCGCAAATTAGAAAACTTCTTCATGATGACGAGTTTCTTTGCGTGTTGCATGGCAAGGAAAAAGCAGCATGGCTAGCATTTAAGTCAGTGGTGGATGTGGCGTTCTCCAACTTGCTCTTAGGTTTAGTGATTTAATTCATGGAAGAGTGAAACATATTTGCAGTAGCCAAGTGATCATACAATAGTTCTTAATTACTTGCTACATAAACATCCGCACAAGAATTGAAGAAACGTCCAGCTTATTCACAACACGAACATGTTTATTATGGATAAAACGTATGCTCCAATGAAGTATTACTTGTAAGACCTTTTTCACTACACATCGCTAACTCCCCTGGCATAGGGAAAATGCCGGTACTGGCATATAACAGTCTGTCCGTAAATGTCGAGATCCAGTCCTGTAATCAGCTGTATCTATGAGCATACGAATATATAAGAACAGGAACATCGCCCGTCTTCAGTCTGCAAACATCACTATATCATTTCTATTCACTCCTCTACCTATCCTGTGAATGAATCAGACACTCTGTCATTCCAGGATGAACAGACTTACTTCAGAACATATCTATCAAACACACCAGACATCTGAAATATCTCGGAGCAATTCACACATGCATCCTCCCTGTTCAACGACACATCTCCTAATCCCCCCTGAACCCTTCGCTCTCATTCGCCCACCTTTTGACCTCTCTTGCATACTGATTAGTGACGTCGTCTCTGCCGCAATGCGACGGACGGTAATAAAAACTAGTGGACGAAGCTATTTAATAGCTAGATATAAGAACATAATAACAGCATATAAAATGTACGTCACAGTGGACAATTTTCTTGGAAACAACAGATCTGATAATTACAATGAAATTGTAGAAAATCTCCTTCTGAAGCATAATGGATGGGTATGAAAAAAAAAAAAATTGAAAAAAGGTGATTCGTCTTACGAGGACAAAAGACAAAGAAAATAGTCTACGTTACGGCCACAAGGCCTTCGTCAGGAAAGGAAAGAAAGTGAAGTCTAGATAGGACACATAAGAACTAAAATAAATATAAAAAAATAAAACCTAGGTACTTCCCTGAAGGCAAGGCATAAATCCTATCACTGTTGCTGTCCGCTGATGGACCGCGTGGTTGGAAAGTATAAGAGTCTTGGCTGCAACATGTCTTTGAAAATTCATTTTCTGGATTCTCATCTGGATTTCTTTACGTCAAACTGTGGAGCGGTCAGTGATGAGCATGGTGAACGATTTCACCAGGACATTGCTGCTATGGAGACAAGGTATCAAGGCAATTGGAGCCCTTCAATGCTTGCTGATTACTGTTGGACTGTGACAAGAGACACCTCATCGATTTACTACAAGAAGCAAGCAAAGAGAGCTCGAACAGCAACTGAATAATAACGGAATGGGTTCAAATGTGCCTTTTTAAAACATGATATGTGAACTTTAAATAATGTTTTTATTTTTTCTATCATTTTATGTTGAAATATCAATTAATTGAGTATGTAACCACAATTTTTATAATGCTAAAGTAGAAAGACTAGCTGTTCACCCCAGAGAATTAAACAAGCATACATTATTTGTATTACAGTAATGTAAATTCACCATTTTAAAAAAAAACCAGAGCCAATTGGTGAATTTCATTATGATATTTGAAATCAGCATGTCAAAATCAATAAGAAATGGTATTTTTAATTTCTGGTACAAATAACTTTTGAAAATTTGTTGACTAGTGTAATCTGTCTGAGGGAGACAATAGGGGACCTCAAGACGCAGCAATAGAGACCGCAGTCAGCGACTCATAGCTTGACTGCTTGCGTCAGGACCAGCGAACCAGAGCTGGTCAAGACCGCACTCCACCTCCACGTGGTGGTCCTGGAAACAGTCTGCAGCTGTGCAGTCTGGCTGAGCGAGTGTGGATCGAAATGGGAAGGCAAACCCGGTCCTAAAAAATGCCGTGCAGAAGTCGGATGTGTCGACCGAAAGGTGCAGATATCATAGCTTAGGCGTAAACAGACACAACGCAACCACCGTCCTTTTCAGGACGAACGAAGAAGAAGAAGAAGAAGGACATCAAAAATGTTCACAGATTTGTTTGTGAGTTGGCGGAAGTATTACAGCATTACTTGAAAGAGATCATGCGATGGAATTTTAAAATTTAATATTTTAAAACACGCGGGTGAGATTATGAATTTAAACACCCCTACCCAGATAGTGCTAAAGAGCGTAGCATTGGTTTGATTTGAGAGCAGGAATATACGTTGACTTTCATTGGAAGTTAGTCTAAACGTACAATCGGGGATTTGAACTAAGAAATGAGAGATATAATCTAACGAAATAGGAGTCAATAATCAGACTGCATCGCAACGTCAAGTCAGCAATTCACCAAAGCCAGAGAAAGAGAAGGATCGGACTAAGGATTCCTATATTATAAGTGACCGCTCGGAAGTATTTGGGCAACTTTAAACTTGCAAGTAAACCCGCATTTTTAAATACCGAGACTGGAAACCAAAGGGACCAGGACAGTATTTTGGCAACTTTGAAACAAAAAATGTAAACCCACATTTATAAATTCAAAGACTGGAGTATTAAGGAATCAGAACACCAGTCATAAGAGGAATACAAAATATTTCCAGACCAAGTGATCCGCAGACCACCCGTCATAACAGGATTTATTTTACAAATGTGAATTTGACATGTTTTTATTACGAAGTGGTTATATTTGAGGCTGGCAACCTCAACCTATGAAAATCGTATATTCATGAACCACTACAGCAAGCGCTGGTGATCGTTTCTTGCTAGTCGTACAGAAAACCGACAGCATAGGTGACCCTAGACTCCGAATGGAGCAGTGATGAGTGATGATTACATCACCTGTGCCTCAAGTGTATCATATCATTTTGTGAGAAATATATACCGTGTTACTTGTAATTCAGGCAAATCAAATGCTTTTGGCGCTGTCCAAGCCCATATTTTCCCATTTTAATACCCAGGAGAATAATGGTGATTTCTCATCATCTTCCCGGAGTTACGTTGTGTATACTCAAAAAAGAATTTAATAATTCCGAGAGCATATCATTGGTGGATGGACAGCGAGACAATGCGCCGGTTAATTTGCAGCCCACAAATGTACTTAGCAGAGGCATTTGTTTCTATTGTGTCTAAAAGATCGTGGTACTAAGCTATCGGACCGTTCCAGGAACGAAGCTATCAGACTGTGAAGTGTCATCATCACAAAACAATTGACGAAACCAAGGCCGCAGGACTCACTTATACCAGCTAAGTGCTTGTAAAAGACACCAGCAAACGGACAGAAAGTTTAATTTTAACTGTAAATTCTCACCTAAGTCTCCGTGAAGATAAAAATTGATTTTTCATCTAAAATTCATCATCATTCTATTTATTTTAACTTGTTAAAACTAATTGATTATTAAATTTGTAAAATATTATTTTAAAACATAACAATCATAGTTGATTCGGTTATTATACCTTGTATGTGTGAAAGCATACGTATGAGCAAGACATTCATATATATGTATATATATATATATATATATATATATATATATATATATATATATATATATATATATACACATATTCACATCTATAAAGCTAATTCTTATAAAAAGGAATTTCGCTGGATTTACACCAACTGGGGGCTTGAACGGGCAAAACCATTACTTAATTCTTCATAAAAGGCGGCGGACCAATATAAAGTTATCCATTGCCCTGCCAATGCCGCATTGTTCTTGACTTCGGAAGTAACTTATTAACACACCCTTAGAACAGAAGCGTCATTACCCTTCTATCTACAACTTTGCCAAGAGTAATCTTGTGCGAAGGTAAACACCATTGACGACTCATTTTAAATACTCTTGAGATTTGGCCACTGGTGGACCACTACTGAAAAGCAGGGGAGGCAATACGTGACATACAGTATAGAAACTGATGATAAGCAACAGTTATATATTTATATGATTTTTTTTTTTCAATATTTCTTCTGCTAGAGCCAAAAAGCTTTATCTGCTCTCGCAGTAGTAATTTCTATAACTATTTATTTCACGTGAAGAGGTTGCCAACTTCATGTACAAACTCACATTTGTCGTCTGCTACGACATATATGTGGAAGCAGTGATTCTATTTTTTCCTCGTCTGCTCAGACAACACAGGAAACCACACAATGTGAAATGAGCTCGCACACAAAAATGAAGAACTGGTGAGCAAAGAAGACAGTAGATAGTAGATGCAGGAAAAGAGAGCATTGTTAAGGATCATATAAAATTACCATAAGCATTATTATTAATTACCTGGATAGAGATATCTTCCCAGCAGGTACTTTATTCCTCAAACGTCAAGCACAGATATACCGAATGTGGATTTTAACGTCAAGCAGAGATACACCGAGTGTGGGTCATAACGGCAAGCAGAGATACACCGAGTGAGGGTCATAGTTTTGGTCAGTTTTAGCAATACTTTTAATTTCACACGGAAACGGATTTCTGCAATCACGCGACAGTATAAAGAAATTTAAACTTGGAAATAATTTTTTTTTTTTTATGATTTTTTTGTTTTTTTGTTTTTGGCGTTAAGACAGTAACAAGGTCATGAAATAAGTATGCGTTTGTCAGGACTAGTCTTGAAGAACAAATTTAGTATTTATTGATAAGTAATCTGCGAAAGTTATATAACAGGTAATCTTAAATTTTTTTTTTAAAATTACATTAGTATAACTAATATCGCAATTTTTTTTTTCTTCTTGACAGAGACGTGAGTTCTGCCCAGGTAATTTTTTTGTAAATACTTTATGAAATAGAAACAGAAAGTAAGAAAAATGCTTGCACAGATCAAAATTATAGGTAAACCCTATCTGTTGTCCCGTCCTGAAAAGAGGGAAACCAAAACGTAATTAGGAACAAAGAAAGGAAATTTATTTGAAATAAGAGACAAAGCAACAGAGGATTAAGGTGATGAATAACTTAACAGTTTGGCATTGATAAGACTAAATGTTTTAAAAGGAACTGACAGAAACGACCTAGGAGCCAAAGTCATGAAAAAACAGCTTACATCACACGATGCGGTAATTAATTGTTAATGAAAGTTCTTGTAAAAAGAAATTTAAATTTATTTACATAAATATTAATTTCTAGGTTGGGATCATAGCTGCAGTTGTCGAGAAAAAATACACATCGTCATTTAAATTGTAGCACTCATTTAATGACTTGTGTGTCAAATCGTTAAGAAAAAAACTAAAATAGGAAATAATGGTTAAAAGTGAAAATAAAAGCTATCAAAACGTAGCTGAACAAGAAACAATTCTTCAATAATCGAATAGGAACATCCGTTTCTTCTATTACTTCATTTCGGAAAAAAAATTACTTGTTTCAGGAACATAAAAAAATGTCTTATGCTACTAGCTTTGACAGCTTTGACTGGAGCTGCCCTGAATACGTCAACGAATCTTACACAGAAAGGACCCGACACGTGCTACAAGTACTGAAAACTCCCAACATAAAGCATTCCTATTTCCACTAGATCTCTTGTTTATTATGCGAGCAGGCATTATGGCTATTCGACTGGCTCCCAGCGAAGAAGTCTAGTACCGCGAGGTAGGGGACTCTCTGGACAGGGGTAGCCAGACACAAGCAGAGTGCGTGAGCTTAATGGTAGATTAAGTCACAGAAAATGTGTTCAAAGCACATTTTAGCGTCCAGGGTAATCAGTACAGCTACATTACCTATTGTAAACTTAGAATAGTCCAAAGTACTCGTGTGAGTGATAATTAGACACTCTAGACATTTCAGAGAGTCCGCGCAGAGGAAAATAATATAGTTTAGATTGCAATGTATGCTGTTTTTTCCTTTCAACAAACGTATATGACGCAACAACAGTCAGAAACAAGAACACTTTTATGGCCAGTAAGGAATGGTTCATAAACATCAACAATGTGTATAAATAAAGGGGGACTTCAGTAAAACTGTTCACAGAACACTGAAAACAAGAAAAATTACACATTATTGAACTCAGTTTTGCACTAGAAAAATGCAGTAGAAGTACACAATGTATTGTGCTTCTTTATTGAACCTAATTGCCTACTAAAGCTTAAGAATCCTACGCTTAAACGAGGTCAAACGTTTTATTTTATTTTGTACGTGCTTCTAATGCATTATTCCTTTGTAAAACTCACTTCAATTTCCTTCTTTCATTTCTGATCATTTTCTGTGAACCTATACAAATTCTATTCTTATGTTTTGTTCATTTAAAAAAAATAGAATTTGAACAAACCATATAGCCACACTTTTGTGCGCTTTCGGCCCGTATGATTCCAAATGGAATCATTAACTGTCTTGGCTTTCATAGCGCATATTAAACGACGGATGATTCCAAATGGCATCGTAAATGCTCGTTCCGGGCCTTGCCGACAGAGGGCGCTGTTAGCTGATAATTTTCAAATTAGCATTCGCGAACAGTTTTCTTTGTTTGTTGACATAGAAGGTGCGTTTCCAGCTCCTGCTACCCTTGATATTTTTGGTGAACAAATATAACATAAATAATATTTAATATTTGAGTATGTATCGTAATATATGATTATTTAGTTATTTTTCGTGATATACTTGTTGATTATTACATGGCATTTGATGTATCGTAATATATGATTATTTAGTTATTTTCGTGATATAGGTGAAGGTATATGTATCACAATATAATTATTATTTTCATATCTTTTTCTTTTAGAATATGACGAGGCAATTGACATGCGAGGAAGTTTGGGTGCTCTTAGAGGGGGATATATCAGATGTTGAGGATGCTGACTTGCAAGATGATGAGGAGGAGGAGGTGGCATTGACAGAAGCTGTTCAAGGCATAGTTTTGGATGAACAGGAAGGTGCAGGTCAAACGTTGAATACAGACAGCTACAGCATGCCTGTGGAAATTCATAGGATTGATAGTGAAGATGAAGATGATGGAGAAGAAGATGAAGATGATGGAGAAGAAGATGAAGATGACACACCCCTCAGTGTACGAATTGGAAGACAAAATCGCGGGGAGCCACCAGTATATGAGATAAGGAATCGATGTTGGCGACACAAAAATATGGAAGCAATAGATGTGGCATATCATTCCACATTTTCTGATCCTCCAAATGATGACTTAAGCCCACTGAACTATTTTGAAAAATTTATTGATGACAGCATCATTAAAAATTTTGTGGATCAAACTAACATGTATTCTACAGAAAAAACAGGGAAGTGTATCAACACATCTGTGATTGAAATGTGCCAATTTATTGGTATTCATATTTTAGCTGGAGTTGTTCATGTGCCACAATACAGGATGTACTGGGCTGAATCTACACGCTACGAGCCTATAGCAGGTACTATGTCACGTGATCGGTTTTGCAAATTGAGAAATTATTTGCACGTTAACAATAATGATAATATGGTTCCAAGGGAACATAAAGATTACGACAAATTGTTCAAAGTCAGGCCATTCATAGAGTCTCTGAGAACCAATTTTCTGAAAATTGAACCAGAGGAATATAATTCAGTAGATGAGATGATGATCCCACTCAAGTCCCACACATCTATGCTACAATATGTGAAGAGCAAGCCACACCGATGGGGGATTAAGGTATTCGCACGGGCTGGAGCAAGTGGGATAGTCTATGACTTCGAAATTTATGTAGGCAAGGGGACAAAAGTGAAAGATGGTCCTCTGGGCATTAGTGGTAATGTAGTCATTAGGCTAGTGGAGCATTTGCCTAAACACCAGAACCATAAGGTATTTGTTGATAATTGGTTCAGCTCCTTTGACCTGGCAGTAGAACTCAAGAAGTTGGGAATGCATATGGTCGGAACTGTGAGAAAGAACTGGCTGGCAGGCTGCTCTTTGCAGACAGATGCCTCTTTGAAAAAGAGTGGTCGAGGTTCCTATGATTTTAGAGTGGAAAGCAAAGAAAATATCATTCTATTGAAATGGTTTGACAATAAGGCTGTGCACCTTATCTCCACCTATAAAAGCCAAGAGCCAGTTGAAAATGTCAGACGGTGGTCTGTTGCTGCTAAGCAGCATGTGAATGTCCCTCGCCCAAATATTGTGAAAGAATATAACACATTCATGGGAGGTGTTGATCTCCATGACATGCTTGTTCAGCTTTATCGTACCAACATTAAGGGTAGACGCTTCTACTTGAGAGTCATATTTCATTTCATAAATATGGCCTGTGTCAATGCATGGATTTTGTATAGGAGGCACTGTGATCAGAAGAAAGAAAAACACCGACCACTACTTGATTTTGTGTGTGATATAGCTGCTGGCCTCCTGAAAAGGGGAACCAATGACCCAAGAAAAAGAGGGCGTCCATCAGACTCAACAAAGGAAGGACCATCCAAAAAGAAGAGAGTACAAAGAGCACCCCGTCCTGTTGCTGATGTGCGGTATGATGCTGTGAGTCACTGGCCAGAATATAATCCAGACAAGTCAAGATGCAAACTGTGTATAACAAGTTACAGTAGAATGAAGTGTGGAAAGTGTAACGTTGCTCTTTGCCTAAACAGGGACAAGAACTGTTTCAAAGCATTCCATGTAAAATGATTTGAAATATGTGTAAAATTGTACTCATCGTAGCGTAAAGGTGAGCTTTTATGTGTCACCCGATATATATTTCCTATATGCATCACAATGTCCCAATGATGCCAATAGGAATCATTACATAATTCATATCCTGAAAAATATTTTTCATAAAAATGTTTTATATTCTTGTTTTCTTAGACCTTATTGCTTAATAAATTGAAAGAAAAATTTTTTTCATTTGCAAAAAATAATTCAGGTCTGAAAGGGTTAAGAACACAACTTAAAATCTAACTTTACATGACATTTGTGAATTTAAAAAAAAAGGCATTCGAGAGTTTACACAAAGTATCACTTTGGAAACTGATTAGGCATTATGGAGTACCCACAAGTTCATTAACGTAATAAAGAAAACACATACAGACATTCTTCTTCTTCTTTGATCCTTAGCCGCCGACCGTCAAAGCAGTCAGTGGCCATCACGCCTGGTGGCGTCTTGTAGGGCAACAACAAATTGATTCCACTTCGCTCGGTCGGTGGCCATCCTTCGTACAATGCCCCAACTCTGGTTCACCCCCTGCATCACATACAGACATGAAAAGTTGAATTCTTTATGTAAGACAATTTATAAAACTTTTTGAGATAAGAACTGAAATGTTGCAACGATGTCATTTGCCACAAGTTCTCTTCTTACTGGCTATAAATGTGTCTATTGAAACAACGACGCCAACTAGCAGAAATGGAATTCATCATCATCACAAGACAGCTCAACAATCTAAATGCTGTAACTGTACCAAGATGAACGAACGAACGAACTTTTTTTCAAAGGGTTAAGAATTGGATGCGCAGACCCGTCTAACATTCTGCCCTTCCACTCTCACTTATCTTGCATACTGTATGCTTTCATTCCCACATGTTACTTTAAACGTTAATTTAAAGGCATATACGATTATAAAGGTAATATAACAGCATACATTTACAGTACCCAATCATAATCACAATTAAGTATGTTTTAAAAATAAGCAAGACCATAATGAAAAGAAGAAAAAAAACAACAACAAAGGCAAAAAACAAACAAACAAAAACTGATCCAACATATCTCTACAGTAAATCAGACAATAATTCGAGTATAATCACATTAGGGTGGCATAGAATCAAAACTCCCGAATTATTTTAACAGACTGCTATTGAGTGAGTACAGACTTCGTGTGTTTTTCTTTGTCCACCCTAACTCAAGAGCAGAATCAGATAAAGAGGAGTACTTGACTAGGGGTCACAAATATAATGTCTGAGAATACACAAAAACAAGACCAGGACTGTGAGAATAAATGCGGTAAATTATAGATTGATTGCACGTGAAGAAAAAATTCCTAAAAGATGCAGACTTATACAGCTTGGCAGTAACGTGGAAAACGATGGAGAGAAAAACAGTGATATTTAAAAAAAAAGGAAAACAAAAGACATGAGGTGCTTACACTGGAAATAAAAAAAAGTCAAGTCGAATATCGAATACAAAATATCCGAAACATCCTTTTACATGGCAAGGCAACATGGAGAACAGCAATAAAAAGATTGAGCCGAATACAGTATAAAGATTACGATGGTATGACAAGGTGACTACTGTGGAACTCATGGGGAGTAACCAGATAAATACCAAAGGAGCGAGAGATAAAAAGGGAATGATGTGTTGTGAAGGAACACATTGAAGAAACAAGGCATTAACATCACAAGACAGACTTTGATCTGGAATCTCCGAATAGGAGAAACGGAGACTGAAAAAAAAACCACCTATAGAAGGAAATTTAAGTCAGAAATACAAGGGATAAATACGGCAGGGAAAGACCTTGGCATAAGGTTGGAAAGCTTGACCTTGAACTTATTGAAGTGCCATGTTCCACTGGGACTTGAAACATAATGAATAAATAAATGAATATACAATTTGCTGAATGAAAGAAACGAAGAAGAGGGAGAGGTAAATGGAAACAAGAAGACGACGAAACATAAATGAAGAGTAGAATAAATATGAGGTGACAGAGGTGGCTGTAGGCAAAACAATGAAATATTATGATAAAGAAAGCGAGGAAAACTAATTATGTTTTACCGGGTTGGTATAACGACAGATGTTCCGTCCCCAGCAGCGCTCAATTATTTCAAATTATATTTGTCATACTCAGATCTACGCCAAGAGGAGGGTCAGTGAGTATTGTGGCGTGAATGTAACATACTGTCTATAATTACGCCCACTCACTTGATGTCAATTAGAAAGTTTTAGGTCGGCACTAATATCCATAGAGCAGGAAGCAAATAAACCTCAAAAAGATCCATAACCTTTACAGACTGTTAAATTGATATACAGACAGACCATGTTTTAATTATGGCTGACATTTAACTGTGACGTTCCATTTTATCTTGGTATTAGTTAATATTGGTCAAGCGAATCTAGGGTAATAATGGTTCAACTGTTAAATGGTAACGAACACAGAAACTTGTGAAATAATTGTAGATCACTCCTGTTGACGATTCTTGACAATTTATTTACATGTCCCACAATATATGGTTCCATATGATAATCATAATTATTAGATACTCTAGTTGATCCAGGCCAATCACAACGGTCATCAAAGTTCATGCCTAAAACTATGGCAGTCGTCACCTATCTTATCCTGTCTGTCTGGTACAAGTCCGCGATATAATTATATGGTACTCAAGCATACATTATTGACACGAAACTTCCCTGGTCAGTAAATGAATCTCTGTCATACATATGTGTAAACACCTCCCTAGTATGCAGACACACTAGCGGACATAAGAACATCAGCAGGGACACATGAAACGCAGCCATTCCGGCTGGATACACTTCCAAAAATCAACCGTCGTTACTCTGCACGCGCGTCTACGTAATTATTTTATTTTACGTTTTCGCAACATGGATCATAAATTCTGGCCACTTAGACTGAACTACCATCCCTCCTAATTTTCTGTCTGATTTTTGTCACGCCCATTTCACTTCTTTTCGTTTCTGTAGATACCAGCGGGGTAATTGACTTGACATTATGGAAGCTGATACCACTCCCCTGTTTCTATAATGAAGTAGAAGATAATTGGCACATCACTGACTAACTGCCGTGGACAGTGGCATTTTTTTTTAGAGTTCGCTTGACCACAAGTCAAAAGCCGACAATCAGTTTGAGAGTTTAGCGGCGAAAAGTCCCGGGTCTTTGACAAGGGAAACTGTTCCTAGAGAGTTCCTCATGTTACGTAGCAGGACGGCGAGGGAGCGAATTTGCAAGAGACACCTGTGCTGTGAGATGACGGTCACAAAGAGTTCCCTGTGCTTTGATGGCCAGAAAAGTCTGGGACCCGCAAGCGTAACCCTCTTTTCCCTGTTGCGCCAAATTCTTTGTAGTAGGTCTCCTAGAGAAGTCTCTGGGTAACTATTACGTGTTATTGTTCTGCTCCCCTATGCAGGTGTTCAAACTACGCTGAACACCTGTGGAATATTCTCACTATATATAGGCAGTCTTGTCTGTCTCTCATTGCTTCAGTCCTAAAATTCTTGCCGTGAGATAGTAGCAGAATTAACACCAGCTTTTCTGCTTTTGATTATAAGAGTGGGTGATTCTGACAGTTGCGCTAACCCCGGTTAGTTCAGGCCCTACGCTGAAGCCTTAGGCCTGATTACCTTCCTAGAGGAAGGGTCGTACAATGCATTCATCAACCCATTTACAGCTGGGTTGCACATGACTGCATGCGTGCCTAGTTCATCACCATATTACGGGCACATTGATGAGTGGCCTTTGCTTGGAGAACAAATACTTCGCCTAACACCTAATAAGAGGAGCGCCCATGCTCCGTTTGCACCAGTTCTCTTTACCAAGCTAATAGGAGGAGCGCCCATGCTCCGTTTGCATCAGTTGTCTTTTCCAAGCTAATAAGAGAAGTGCCAATGCTCCGTTTGCACCAGTTTTCTTCACCATGCTACGTCGTCCCTTATCAGTGAAGACCGCTACAGTAGTAGTGGGCCATTACACAAAAGGTAGATTATTTCCTCATCATTTGTTTTATCTTATGTGTTGCCATTGCAACCCCTGATTTCCTGGCTTTACAGCCGAGTGCAGTCAATTCATGGATTAATCAGCAATTACCCTGGAGAAGATAGGGTTACAATTTCTCCAACGGCTAACCGTGATCCCAGTGAAGCACCAACGCACGCGTGCCAACGAAGAAGGATTTTGGGGTAGAGTGCACTCAAATTAATTGAGGGGAGGGTAGATTGTTTAAGAACTTGTGTACCTAAGCATCGAGTGAAGTGATTAGCAGTGTTTGCTGACAGGGACAAGTCAGTGGGATTGTGTTACTGTAGGTACAGTTCTTTATTTCAGGTTTTTTCCAGCAAAGGATTATTAATTTTATATCCACCCCAAAATTGTGGGAGCGTGGAACCTATGGGTTTTTTTCCGGGAGTGTTCCCAACATTTTTCTACTAACCTTTAGTTTGAGTGTCTCGTACATTTGATACCTGCATATTACTGAAGGTTTATTTGTTGTTGTGATTGATTTCATGCTTATTTTACCAGTTTTTTTCTGTTGTTAATAAAATATATATAATTTCTTTTTACGGATCAGATTTCATTTCCTATCTGTACCTGTACTCTTTAACTTGCACTCGTACTGTTGTATGTGGATACACTGTAGAGTAATACAACCTTATCTCTTAAGTGGAGCAAGAGGCAGTGTGGCAGTAGTTGAATAAAAGGTCACTGAGTAGCGAGGTGAGAGTCAGTATACGTTCTCACCCTCGATAACTATAAGTCACACTATCCACTATCAACACCATTTCTCGTATATCATCTCAGATCTCTCTCAGATTGTCGTCTAGTATCTGACATCACACCGACTTGGTTCTCGTCAGACAGACTCTTACATAACCCACTCGTGACAGACGTCATTTCAATCTAACGACGTCCTTGTTGAGCACAGCGATGGTTCAAAATCATGAACACATTGCAGTGCGCAAAAAGAGGCCCAACCCCCCCCCCCTCCCTCCGCCCTCCCCATCCAGACAGTTTTCAAAAGAAGAACGGCCAACAATGCACCACGGAAATAGTGCGCGACAGTCAGAGTCACGTCAAGGTCCGACTAATATCTCCAACAATCAACATCATAGTCAAAACATTTTAGTTATAAATACTAAGTAAAATATATTCAAAAATATCACTGTTAATTTGATTAACTAAGTCAATGTCCAGTTGGAAAAAAAATGAATTCAAACGGAATATGTCTTTATAGAAATGTCAGTGTTTCAATGGGCATGTGTAGCTAGCAAAATCAATAATATTGTAGATCCATGAAGGCATACACAGAGCAGCCAACATTCTCACTCTGACTTAGCATCAAAGTTCATATCGGTCTGATGCTGAATACATCCCGATAGTGTCGGCCAGCACATTCTTATCACCATCAATGGGCAGAATGTCATAATCGTAAGCTTGTAGGTTTATGGCATAACGACACCCCGTTGATTTGTCAGGTGTGCTTTTTGTAAATATGTGAGAGCTCTTTGATCAGTCTGTATTGTAAAGTGAGCTCCAAGTAAGTATCTCTGCAATTTGGTCACACTCCAAACAACAGCGAGCAGCTCTCGATCGATGATTGGATATCTTGATTCTGTACTGCTCAACTTGCGACTGACATACAAGACTGGATGAAGAACTGTGTCCACAAACTGCATCAGGGAACCGCCGATTCCATCCTGTGATGCGTCAGTCCTGAGAATGAATGGTAAACGTAGATCACGTAATTTTAAAACAGGTGCAGGAAAAACGTAAGGGATCCCGTTACACGCGCACTGAGGCATATTGGGAATATGGTGTTAGGCCCATATTTTCTTGACCATCGGCACACTATGGGTGATGTGGTCAGCATCACGCCGGCCACCTTAACCCTCCCAGAGTTGCTCTGGTACCTATTTGGGGCTGGGTCGACCCAGGAGCCGTTTGTGGCTTAAAAAAAATCCCACCTCATCTGGGGATGGAATCATAGACCACTGCGCTAGGAAGCCAGTGCACTAACCACTATGCTACCACGGTTCCCTCAACTTGCGACTGACATGCAGGAAAAAACGTGATTTAATATTATTTAATGCTTCTTCACAGTCTGAATCCCAGTGGATTTTACTAGGAGAGCCCTTCTTGGTTAACGAAGACAGAACTGAGGGTGATGGAAGAAAATTCTGGTGTGAATCTATGATAAAAGTAGCCCAAGAAGCATTAACCAAACCAAAGCACATGTAGTTCCAACGAAAAAGTCCTCTAGGAGTAGAAAAGGCTGTAAAAGGTTTGGACCTTTCAGTAAGTGGAACCTGCCAATAACCTTTGGACAAATCCAACTTGCTAAAGTAAGTAGCATTGGACAGTTGAGCTAATAAGTCTTCCAGCAAAGGCATGGGCTCAGCATCAGTAATTGTTATACTATTGAGTTGACGAAAATCGATGCATATTCTAATTGATTTATCCTTCTTTCTAATAATGACCATTGGAAAAGAGTAGGGTGAATTAGAAGGAGAGATAATGTTAAGACGAAGCATATCGTTAAGTTCTTTTTCTACCTGCTCTCGAAAATGCACTGCGAGATGGTTTGGTCAAAGTCCAGGAATGTCAGAGAGTACATATTGAAAAGAATGCAATAGGCATTGGACTTGATTCTGTTCATCAGACGAAAGATCAGAATATACGGAAACATCCTTCCAGGATTCAGTAGAATGAAGAGGTATGAGTACAAGATACTAACGAACATTAGGGAAAGAAGTTTGTTCCTCATTAATAACAGCTAACGAGGCACAACGATCAATGGGTTCGTCGACAGCATCAAAGACCAGTTGAAGGTTATTAGGTCTAGGATGGAATTTTTGGAGCATATTTATGTGAAAAGTTTTAAGTTATCCTTTCACATCTATAACATAATCTACATCCGTTCTTTTTGTATGGGCCACTTCAAGAAATCAATAAACGATTTTCTTTAGATGGTAATAAAACATAGGCCTCCTGTCAAGGCAATAATTGACGAAACTTTCTATGTTGGTTATAAAATAACCGTGCTTTTCTTTTTGAAAACTCAGAATATTCAACAGCCAACTGACATGCGTCTGTCAATTTTTTTTCGAAGATTTACTATATGTTCGAATGAGGATTGCACATCAGTAGTCTTATCTGAACCCAATAGTAGCTGTTTAACTATGGAAATAGGCCCTTGCGATTTTGCCCCAAAATGAGCTCAAATGGTGAAAATCCGGTGTGCTCGTTTGGTACTTCCCGATATGCGAACAGTACCGCGGGCAGCAATCTATCCCAGTCTTGAGGGTGTATATTAGTTACTTTACACAAAAGTTGTTTTAGTGTCTTATTTAGTTGCTCGGCCATTCCATTTGACATGGTGTGGTAGATCGCACTAAGATATCTATCAATTGAAAATAATTTCATAACCTGAGACATAACATCAGACACAAATTGTGTTCCTCTATCCAATAATATTTCATTCGAAAACCCAGACGACTAAAAATGAGGAAAAGGGCGTCAACCCCATCCTTGGTCGAAATGTTTTTGAGCGGAATCGATTCAGGCCAACGAGTGCACATGTCAATGCCCGTTAATACATATTTATGGCCTCTAGCTGAAACACTTGAGAGCGGACCCATGATAGAGAAATATGTGGCCTTCTTCTTCTTCTTCCTCGTTCGTCCTGAAAAGGACGTTGGTTGCGTTGTGTCTGTTTACAGCGGAGCTGCGATATCTGCGCCTTTCGGCCGACACATCCGACTTCAATATGGCATTTTTGAGGACCGAGTTTGCCTTCCCTCTTCGATCCCTACTCTCTCAGCCAGATTACAGGGAAGCAGCCTGTTTCCAGGACCACCACTTGGAGGTAGAGTAGGGTCTTGGTCAGCTCTGGTTCGCTAACCCTGACGCAAGCAGTTAAGCTATGGGTCGCTGACTGCATTCTCTGTTGCTGCATGTTTGGGTCCCAAATCAGTGGCCTGAATAGGTGACATATTATTAGCACTTATACGTGCAGTTTGTTGACATGTTTCACATGATCGACAAAATATTTTGATATCTCTCTTAACGCAAGGCCAGTAAAAATGAGCTAAGATTCTATATTTTGGTTCTTGCAATGCGCATATGGCCTGCACAATTTGCATCATGTGCATGACTCAGGATCAAAGATCTGAAAGTAGTAGGAACCATAATTTGCCAACGCACTGATGTGGAATCCGTATTGCAATAAATGAGTCTCTACTAATTAAGGTAATATATGGTTCATCATCATAATCATCCATCACCCCTGCATTCTGTGACTGGGCATAATATTGTGCTCTGGTAGTGGCAGCATTGGCGGAGAACATATGCTGGCGTTCCCAATCCATGTAACCCCAAACCGAGTAAACCTGGTAGTATTTTACCATCTCTTCTTGACTGTGCAAACGACTGGAAGATGGTAGTAGACTTACCTGGACGAGGGGCATATCCAGAGAGTATCAGAAAATCGCGGAGACTGCCGGATATAGTGTTTCATTCTTCAGCAACGCTTCAGGTCATACTGATTGAACTGACCGAGCCATTTGAATCCAGATTAGACGAGCAACATTCGTTTAAAGCGGCCAAGTATAGTGATCTGGCTGCGGATCTGACACACAATGGGTTCATTGCAAGGGTCATGGCTGTTGAAGTGGGCGCAAGAGGGCTTGTGGCTGCATCAGTGTAGATTTATTGAAACTGTTGGGGCTGAGGGGACAGTCGAGAACAAGGGCACTGAAGAGGCTTAGTGAAACTGCCGAAAAGGCATCAGGCTGGCTGTGGACCAACCGCAATGGGCAATGGAAATCGTGACAATAAACGCTGCAGTACAGAAAACACCAAATTTTTTTCTAATTCCACAATACGCTGAGTGTTTTGGTGTACTAGTGAAAGGGATGTGACTGAGGGACAACAGGCGGCGTATATTATAAGGGGTGTCAGGCACAGAATTTCAGTGGCTAGCGCGCAGTGGCTAGACTCGTCGGCTCCGCGCAGGTGTCTCAGTGTGTGTCCTTAGTTGTGATGTGCGACGGAACGAACGGAATAATTTGTCTTCTCTTTGTTACTTTCCCAATTGCCTCCACGGCTGGCGGAGTTGTGGATTTTAAAGTTGCTACCATAAGTGAAATGGGTTCATTTTCGATACAAGACAACAGGAAGCTAAGACGCTTGGGAGTCATGACCCAAGTTGGCCCGCCACCCCTAGAGTGTAAAGGAGTATATCGGGCCGAAACACTTGTCGGACGGGGGACTACTTATGATGATCAGATTGCCTCCTGTTGTATCGTTCTGTAAAGAGTTTCCTATCACTGTTTGGATATTCCTTTATGCCAGAAATATTACCCAAAATCAAATCTGAAATTGGCTCAGAGAGTAAACATACTCTGACCTTACCAGCGAAAAAAGGTGTATCAATATGGACATCAGCTAAGGGATAGTGTTCAACAGTACCCCACAAGTGATACACCTAACCTTCTTACCTGTGTAACAGGAAGGATCAATTAAAGATCTACGGACAACCACCGTAGTGCAATCTGTGTCACGTAAATCTGAAACACGTTTGTTATTTTAAAAACCTTTATTAAAAGTTAGTGAACCCCTGCCATCACGTGAGGAAAGCGCTGGCAAAAAAATGACTGCACAAAAGTCCTGAAATCACTTTTGATTGATAAAGAGTGCCACATTCAGAACATTTCGATTCGTTAGATAAATCAACACTGCATGCATTAGCATAAGTAGTATTATCATTACTGTGGTTTACCATTCCTGCATTACCGCTCTGACAAGAGTTTGCATTTGTACGATCATCATTACGAGAACGATTAAGAATATAATTACCCTTGCAATTTCTATTATTGCTTCTTTCATTTTGTGGGTTATTTGAATGCTTGGGGTATGTACAACCAGGACTGAGGTGGGTGTATTTTGGTTTCCCTATCTATAATAATATCAGTCACCTCTAGTTTGATAAGAGTTATCAGTCCTTCGCCAAACCCTATTGGAACGACTGTAATTCTGTCGCGGTGAAACATCATCATAATAGCGACGAAAATCACTCTGGTTTGGAGATGGTCGACGCATAAAGTTATAGCGTCCTCGAAATGATCCACCATTTCGATCAAAATGTATATCCATACTTCGAATCCGAGGTCTGGTATTACTCATGTGCATAGAACGAGCAGAACACACAGGCAGAGCCTCCTTTATATTTGTGTTACTAATAACTGTTCCTTAATGTGCTGTCATAAATTGGCGTCCAACGGATTCTACGGTTGTCAGTGACTCTGGTTTGCACTTATGGAGATAGGCAAGACAATCTGGACTTATGGATGATATCCCGTATTTCGAGATCCATCAAATCTTCAAAAGTGCGCCTAATGTTTGACAGTTCAATCCAACGATTGAAGCACATCTTAATTGATGAGATAAATTATTCAAAGTCCTTGTTAGTCTCTTGAATCAATTTTTTTAAATTGTTGACGATAACTTTCTTCATCCAGGTGATATTTCCTCAGTAACAGCATCACAGTTCTTTCTATTTTCCTCATCCAGTGTGTGCACTGCGGATAATGCATCACCTACCAAATAGGATTCCAAGGGAATACTCCATGAAAACCTGGGAATTTTAAATTCCTCACATAATTATTCAAAACGGTGTAAAAAAAAACATGAAATATCATCGACACCTGGGGAGACATTTGGCAAATGAAAATCAAAATTTGCTGCGTTCTTTCTTAGCAGAACCTCCATTCTCAGGATTATTTTGTTTATCCTGGTGTATTAATCTGAGTTTCTCAAGTTCCATAGCCGCCATTTTCTGTTCATGCTCTAACTCAGCCAACCTTAGCTTTTCTTCTTGAGCTAATCTTTCATTTTCTTTCTTTTCTTCTAATTCAGCCAACCTTCTCTTTTCTTCTAATTCAGCAAACCCAAGCTTTTCTTCGTGTGCTCTTTTCTCTGAATTTATTCTCTCATCTCTCGCTTTTTCTCTCTTCTCTTTCCAACATTTTCTTCTTTTTACTTTTTCTTTTTTCTAATTGTGTCATGGCACATTCTTCCAGAGCTGGGCCTTCTTTACCTAGTTACTTGCCTTGTTTAAGGAAGTATTCTAGAATAGACATGTTGTCTTTTTGCAGTATAATTGACTTAGTCTGTATCTTATTTCTCAAGTATGAATATCTCAATATGTGCAATGCTGATTAATAAACAGCAATGTAATCCAGATTCTTTTGATCACTAATATGAATAATCAAGTACAATCATCATGGAATCAATGAAAGGTGTGGAGCAAGAACAATACAACCCAAGACAATATAAAACAATAGTGGAAGCAAAGAAAAGATAATGAGAGGAAAAGAACTTTGAATGTTGGGAAAGTAAAATAAATGCTAGTGGTAGCACTACAAAAATTACAAGACAGTGACGCAGGACAACATTAATATATGCATCAAATAAATGATAGTATGGGTTGATGAACAATATACGAACAATAATGCTGAAAAACTAAATAAACTAACAATAACAACAATCACAAACAACACAGAAGAACATGACTGCACAACTAGACAGTAAATGGATATAATAAGGTCGGAGGGAGCTCTATAACTCTCAGCACTGTTCGTAGTACCTCACTCTGAAAGAATTATATGCTGGCTTTACAGAACGATTTGATTTTGGGACCGTCGGGAAAGGTATTCAGAAATCAAATTCCCGCCAACCTCCCACTAAATAAATACACAAAGAAGCATGGAAGAAGAGCTCTACCCGGTAACATCAAAAAGAACTGGAAGCAGACCACAAACATTAAATCACTTATCTTAATAAAGCATTCCACGTGGGTAGACGTATCCAGGTGGGGAAATCTTGGTGATTCCTCTCGTGATCAGATAGCAATGCCAACCATGGAAGAGTTCTCTTCTAATAGTAGCCTTCCCGTAGACTACAACGCCATTTTGATCACTCCATGTAACAACTTGTGAGAGACGAACATGTGAATTCTTGGATCGAATCTTAGGTAATCTTGTCTTGACCAAACTTTCCACTTCACTTGCAAGTAGGACAGTGTTTCTTGATATTATATAACATGAAATAATCTTCCAGCGGCGCCTTGAGAATGAGCAATGTATGCTAGTTTATAAGTAAAACGTTAGTGTTCATTCTTGCAGACCTCGAAGCAAACAGCCCTGAACTTGTATTATGACGACACATGCAAATGATTTACAGCTGACGATAACAATGTTCCTAATTTAGTTCATTATTTGTAAACTGTGGGAGCCATTATTTCATAAAAGTTGTTAGAATGTAAAATCCATTTGAGGCTATACAGTCAGTGACTGATGAGGCCGTAAAACTTGAAAACAAATATCCGGCTTGGCTACCCATTTATCTGTGACGTTCCATTTTATCTTGGTATTAGATAATATTTGTCAAGCGAATCTAGGGTAATAATGGTTTAACTGTTAAACGGTAACGAACACAGAAACTTGTGAAATAGTTGTAGATCACTCCTGTTGACCATTCTTGACAATTTATTTACATGTCCCACAACTTATGGCTTCACATGATAATCATAATTATTAGATACTCTTGTTCATCCAGGCCAACCACAACGGTCATCAAAGTTCATGCCTAAAACTATGGCGCTTTCGTCGCCTATCGTACCGTCTGTCTGGTACAAATCCGCGATATAATTATATGGTACTCAAGCATACATTATCGACACGATACTTCCCTGGTCAGTAAATGAATCTCTGACATACATACTTGTATGTGTAAACATCTCCCTAGTATGCAGACACTTGCGGACATAAGAACACTAGCAGGAACACACATCAATCGCAGCCATTCCGGCTGGATACACTTCCAAATGTCAACCGACGTTACTCAGCACGCGCGTCTACGTAATTATTTTATTTGACGTCATTTCAATCTAAAGACGATCTTGTTGAGCACCGCGATGGTTCAAAATCATGAACACATTGCGGTGCGCAAATAGCGGCGCAACATGCTCTCTGTTGTTTTTTTTTATATTTAAACAAATTCTGTATGTCCCTCCTGTTAAAAACATGTTCCCCCTCCTAATACATTGCTAGAGGTATTTTTTTTTTTTTTTTTTTTTTTTTCGTACGCCCGCTAATACTCGAGGCGAAATCTCAGGTTATTATTTATGTCTAACCTGACATTGATTTTACGTGAGTATCCCTTTATTTCTTGTACAGAGACAGGTGTCCCTCGCCATTCAGGCAAATACTCGCCGAGGTATTTTTAAAACGATAGGTGCACTTCACAATCGTCGGCGTCATAATCATCTAATTTTAAATGCAGCCGTAATTTCTTCTATTACTATTTCTTTTATTACTATCTTCTGATTTTTAAAAAAAAATAAAATTTTGCCTCTTTTTAGCGAGGAGTGTCCCGTTCAACCTAGCCGGTTATATTAGGGGGCATGTCCAAATATAAAAGACCTTTGGGTCTGGAGAATTGTTACATATCTTCTGATGGTATCCATTCATTGCCCAAATAATAGTGAAAGTAAATGTGAGGATGAAAGGATACAGTATGCATGATGAGAGAGAGAGAGAGAGAGAGAGAGAGAGAGAGAGAGAGAGAGAGAGAGAGGGGGGGAAGAACAGAATGTCAAAAGGGCCAGCGTGCCCAATTCTTAAACTTTTGAAAATAAAGTTGGTTCGTTCGTTCATTCATTGCTTTTAATTACTACTTCTAGGACATGGGTCTACCACTGCTGCTGGTCTGTCTGCGGGATACCTGTACCAAAGCATTCATGTGGCCTTACTGTGCTGGCTTCTCTGTGGCAGTTTGTTTTATATGATGACGTTGGCAGCCCCATGACCAGCTTCAAATTAGTTGCCTCTTGTGTCATGTCTGAGGGATCTTCTCAAGGATCTGCCGGGAACTTTCAAATTATTATCCAGTCTTTATAATTTTCTTTTAAACTGTGACTACCTTGGTTTATTTGCTAAAGAAAGGCTTCTTTTGTTTGCTTCGTGTCAACTACTTATTTAGTCGTTCCTCTTCTATCGTGAGGTGTAGAGGTTTGGAAGAAAGAGCGCCATACTGTCCTATCGGCTGTCTTCCTCCTGGCATGGTTCCAGTTTAGTCCTCGAGCCTTCAGAGATTGTCTAATGTTGTCCTCCCAGCGGACTCTGGGTCGTCCTGGAGGTCTGGATCCCTGGCTCTTGGCGTGGTAGCCGATCTTTTCCCATTCTGCAGACATGGCCAAACTAGTTGAGACTGTTCTAATTGAGTCTGCAGGGGTTGGGTATTAAGACTATGACGTATCGTCTGGTTGCGGACCATTAATCTTCTTTTTACTTCAACCACCTTCCTCAGATACCTCATTTCTGAGGTTTGGATCTGGCTTTTGTGGGTTGTAGTCATTACCCATGACTCGCATCCATAAACTATAAAACAAACATTGTTTTTAATGTTGTCCTTTTCAGTGACATAAGGTATAGGTGCCACCTCAGATTAGGCGAAAAGAAGCTCTCGAATTTAGACGCCATCTATACTGGACAAAGAGTCAGGGACAAGAACTCTGTCTTGACAGCAGCGGCGTTGTGTCTATAGAAACCGCTAAAATTATATTTATTACTTTAGGAAGTTAATGTCCGTATAGGTTTCCGTTGTCGATACTTGCAGTAATAAACAATGCAGTTTTATACATATGTTTTTCGCATCTCATGAGGAAAATCTGGCAGTGGAGGCACTTTATTGTATTGTATGACATTTTCTATTTTTAGAGTAACATAGTGCTTGTCTTAAAGCTGGGGTATGCAACCAGTCGATCGTGTTCTACCGGTTAAGCGCAGGCAGTTATTTTGACGACATGGAGGTGACTGAGGAAGGACAAGAGACAGAATTGCAGAGACCTTTCACGTTAGCCCTCTCCCGCCCGCATTTGATTGCGCGATATCCTCAGTATTTAAAGTCCCTTCGCTGCCGTTCCATTGAAAATCCACGAGCTTTCTAAAATGCACTTTATTCGTGAACTGCACAGGACCTACACTTTATTTTTTCCTTGATGACGTAAAGCTAACAATCGGTAACACGTCATTTAGGGTGAACTTTCCACCACCCTACTGATGAAGCTGCAGGGAGCAGATCGCCACGCAGAGATAACAGTTGCTCTGTTTGGTCGTATAAGTAGTTTGAATGTTTTTGCCGATGCCTTTGTCTTGAGCGCATTTCAGGAACTTTTTCACTTTTCTTGTCTTCTGTGTTGGGTTAATTTCTCAGTTGGGATTAATTTGCTTTGTGGTGTGTTTCCTACGTGTGCCTGTGTGTAAAATTTTAAGTTAATTTGTTTGTGAATGTTCCCAGATTGAGTGCACAAAACAGCGAAAAAAACCGAACAGCTTCATATGAATTGGAACATAACCACTATTTTTGTTGCTGTTTTTAACCAGAAATGTGTGTGTTGATTGCAAGGCACCCACCACCTTCGATAGAAAGTTAATGTTGAGAGATTTTAAAACTGTTCAGTCTAAAATTGACACTGAGTTCCCACATAACTCTGACTTGAGAAAAGAGAAATAAAAATAATGAAAAAAAAAAAAAAATCAGCTTTCTCTAAGACACACATTTTTTATCAAGACTGCTGATAATAACACATATGCAACTCTTGCCTCTTACAGTATACACTGTCTCCTATAACAGGTAAGAGAGAAAAGCTTTTTTTGAAGATGGTGAGGTGATTAAAGAAACATTTTTTGAAGCTGCATATCCGCTCTGATAATTTCGAAAGTAAACATGAAAAAATTGTAAAACTACCTCTTTCTCTCCCCCTTCATATTCTCCTCTTCCCCCAACTCCCTTTTTCAGTTTTCTATTAGAACAGCAACGAGAAGAGTTGAAGGCTTGTCAAATGACATTACCTTATAACTGGGGGGAAAAAAAAACTTTCATGACTTTAGCTATTTTTTCCTTCGGTTAGGCGAATCTACTGATGTGTCCGATTCTTCAGAATTTGCTGTATTTGTTCGAAAGGTTATCAATGGGTTAAAGAAGAACTTTTAAAGATTATTCCTTAAAGATGGCATTCTAATGATGAAGATTTCTATATATACAGTTGAAAGAGCATTTTGTTTCTGAAAATACTCAACTACAGAAGTTTGTCAGTATTACCAAGATGAACGAGCTCCTACTTTCAATAGTGGTAACAACGGATCTTTAGCTCTGTGTCAAAGATATGAAAGTTTTCAGGCTTTTTTTCCCCCTACTGAATTCTCTAACAGCTAGCCGTGGACAAATTTTAAACATGACTGATGTTTTTTTTTAATGTGGTTAAAATTATTAACAAGCTACGGGACCTCTCCCTTCCAAGAAGACTGGAACTAGCTCTCATTTCCCTGTATAACGACTTAAGTCTGATAAATGTTGCTGAACCAAGACATTTCTGGTCTTTGGTTCTTAAAGAAAAATATATCCTTATTTGGTTAGAAGAGTTCAGTGAGTGAAAGCATTTTTTTTTTAAATTAACGAATCAAACATGAACTGCGTCAAAAGCAAGTAGAGGAACAGACACACAGATGGCCATCTGACTACTACAAAAGACTCGGTGTGATGAACTATTCAGCGAACATTCAGAAAATAATTTATTAGAGTGACTGCCAAGCGTTTCATGAACAGTGTTAAGTTATATTAATTTTACTGGACTAATAGTTGTGACTATTATAGACTAGTACTTTTATTATATTTTAAATTGTTGTTTCTCTTCATCCCCACTTAATGTTCCATAAAGGCTGCTCTTGGTCAAAATTCCAAACACTCTGAAACCTTAAAACTTATTTTATTTCATAAAAGTAGATCTTTATACAACTCCTTGTTTTTGAATAGTTCAGGTCCAGCGTTGTTCACTTCTGTCTTAAAGTTTTGTTATTGTTGCTGTATTTCCTGTTGAGATAGTCATAGCCATCGTTTTTCTTGAGTCAAAGAATATCCCTATGAAGAAGTTATCAACCTGCAGCTCATCTCTGCTGTCTCTAGGCAAATTCAAACTGGCGTCTGAGGAAAGAACGAAGAACAGGGCATTGATGATTTTGTAGTCTTTCCTGCTTTTAGTATTTTTTTTTTCAAGCGGTTAAGTAACTGTGACTCTAATGTTTTTACGAAATTGGTTTTCCAAATTAAGTAAGCTATCATAACAATAATTTGAGTCCTACAAAATACGCTCCATCAAGGAAGTTTATTCACCAAAATGCATAGAAATACATTTTACTTGTGTCTGGTTTGTTCGCATCAGACATTTTGAGGTTTAGCAATATATTCTGTTGCTGAATTTCACAAAAACTTTAATAAATCTCATGATTATGTAAAGTTGCAAGAAGTGGAAGATCTGTTTCATGTAAACGACAAGCTTGCTTGACTCATCCTTATAAAAGAGCTACAACATATACACTACTATGTTTCAATGCAATTTTCTTCTAACATTTTCTGCACAACAGCAACGGCCAAATGCGGTCATCATTTGTGTCACTGCTGAGTACTGAATGCTATTTGCTGGATAAGGTAGACGACACGACTAGATTCTTTGTCATGTTACTGAATATTTCCGTTTCCATTGTGACTAAACTTTCCCTACGCCATTGTTCAACACTAGCAGAAAACTACAAAACTTCTCAGTTCATTGTCCCCTATATCAATGACTGGCAGACATCACACCTAGGTCACGTTTCATTTGAAAAAGTAAATATTCTTTCGTCAGTTCCGGTTGTAGTTGAGGGTAAACTCATGCTTCTTTCCTCCTGTTATTGTTGTTGTTGTTGTTTAACTAGGGCTGCTGAGCTTGTCGCTCTTTCGCAGCCAGTGCCTAATTAAAGATCTCTTGGCATTCTTTACATTGTAAACCTAGGCTTTTTTCTGTAGCTTTTCTATCATTTCGAAGCTTTTTTGAGTTGGAGACATGCATTCAAAGGAACCTCACGTCTGGTTTCTAGCTAGAAGGGGGAAGAGGATGGCATACTCTGCATTCCCCGCTAACTATGGGGGGTTTTCAAATATGCAGGACTAAAATGGCTCTGGTTCCGGTCCCACTCAAGGAATAGTTCACATCAGGCATAAAGCAACTTTCCAATCCCTGTCGCCTATCAGCTAGGCATTGTGAGATCCTCCTGCACGCAACCACTCAGGTTAAAAACCGGATTTAAGTCTGGAGTCGAGTGATTCTCTAAGCATAGTCTGTAATACTGGGTTCTCAACATGTTTAACCACGGGGGGAATCGTTACGTTGGGACACTCTTGTGTGGCTACTCAATCCCTGAGCGTTGGCCACGCAAAACGAATATTGCCTGTTTTAAGGATGCACCACGTGAAAGTACTTCAGAGGGCTGGTTAAAGGTCTACACTAGAATTCACGTGAGAGCAGAGTGAATTCTTTTGCACATCGATTTCATCCAGTAAAATATTTGCACTATTTCTTGTCGAGCACATTATAAGCTTGATAAAATTATCTGCACAACCAAACACACTTTTGGAAGCTGCAACATTGATGATGTCAAGTAAGTTAGATCTTGTAATAAGTAGTTTAGGTTGAAAAAAAACGAGGTAACAGTAGTACCAATGAAAATACTAACGTAGGGGAGTAAAGTGATAGAGAACTCATAATACTGGGTCCAGCTTCGAAAGGTGGTGTGACCAGTTCCGTTCTTGGCTACCTTTTGCTTTCCCTAACTCAAGAGCAGAGTCGGGAACCCATTTATAGCTGGGTAGACTGCAGTGTGACGCCACCGTGTTTCGAACCCGGCACCCTTGTCAGCGCTCTAACCAGTCTGCTAGTAGGACCCTCAAGTCTTGACCTACGTTTTATCACAGAATTTTGTCAAGTACGTCGTGGGTAAAAGATTTAAGAACACAACTGACATTAAAGTTGTTAGAAACGTCTTCTTGGTGGACGTTCATACCGCAAGTCTCCATTTCTTTTTTTCGTGTTACCCTGGAGCAGTGCTTATTATTTGTTCTGTTCATTGTTTTATGTTCCCAAAGAGATGACATGCTTGTTCTGTTCTACCGCTCTTTCCCTCAATCATACGTTTACAGCCAAGATGTCTGTTATGAGCTTCCCATTCCATATTGACACTTTCATTTACTATATTTCTCCGAGTAGACTCAACTTAATCATTAAATCAAAAACTTCTTTAAACTCGTTATCTTTTGCGTTTGCAGTCTTATTCTCCGTCTTCTAATTGTTTATTTGAAATAATATTTATACTAAACTCAGGTATGCTTATCGCAATCATTTCAAAACATGATCCAGTTTTATCTTTAAGAATAAAACAGGTAAATGCCTCAGTTTATTCAGAAACAGTAAACCATATAAGACATTAAGCCTAGAAAACAGAACGTATATCAAATGCTTTGTGTAAATACTATTCGTCTACTGAAGCTTTGTTGTTTTTTTTTTTTAAATAAAATGTTGCCTCGTTTTGACGAGGCGCATCCCGTTCAACCTAGTCGGTTATATTAGGGCGCATGTCCAAATATAAAGGACATTTAAGTCTACTGAAGTGAAAACCAGACAGTTACAATGGAACATTTAAAGTTGCCAATAGGCAACACAGTAAGAATACGAATGTTTTAATTCTGGTGCAGTATATGTTCAAGACCTGATAAGTCAATAGATATTCTGTAGTTGTTTTCTCTTCTCTCTTTCTGCCAATTAAAATGAAAATATCGCCTGTTATCTTATGTATTATTTTTTCTTAAACTCCTTCTGGTAAATTTTGCTTTGCATATTGTGCGCTAGTTTTTAAATATTCTCTTCGTGATTTAACGATCTCTTCTTGTTTTCTTTTCTGTATTGGTCCATGTTTTCTGTCACTTTGCTTTAGTATTTCGTTTTTACTTCAATAAGCTATTTCTGTTTTATGTCTGGCTGTTTCAATGCTGATATTTGTTTCAGGGGTTACTGCTTCCTCCTGTTCCTGTAATTTTCAACGTTATAATTTTTTCTTTAATTGCAACCGGATTGTTGTGTGAATGCTCTTGGATATGACTTGTGAATGCTCCAGGATATGTCTTCGCACTTATGACA
Source organism: Oreohelix idahoensis (assembly GCA_024509875.1). NCBI lineage: Eukaryota > Metazoa > Mollusca > Gastropoda > Stylommatophora > Oreohelicidae > Oreohelix > Oreohelix idahoensis. The sequence continues at coordinate 79,790 of JAMPIV010009783.1, forward strand.
CTATTTTGTATAGCTCTTTCTGATAATGATGAAGTCAGTCTGATTACTTTTTATTCCCCTTGGATTTTGCTATGATTATGTTTTCCTATGTTTATATCAGTAACAAAATGTGAACGACTGGAAAGCATTCAAAATGGAGGGACGCGTATAGTCTTAGGCTGTACGCGAGTTACCCCCATTTTACGATGCGGTACATGCTTGGATTGCTGTCAATTAGATCCAGATATGTGATGACCCTGGCTAAAGCTTATATGCGAGTAACCACTGCCAAAAGGTATCCCCTGCATGGGAACGTAGCTGACATCAAAGGAGCAAGAATAAAGAGGGGGATGTCTTGGATGGCGCAGGCAGAAGCAACTATTACACATGTGACCAAAGCTGAAAATATATTCAAAGGCGAATAGTGGAGTAAGTTAGGTGAGAACTGGACAAATTACCACCAAGTCATCATCAGCCTTGGTAGAGAGTGCAGAACTTTGGCCAGTGGGAGGGGCAGAGCTGGAAATTGATGTCATTGTGTACACTGATAAGTTGAATCCGTGGTGAGAAATCAGGGTGGGGCTTCTCTGCTAGAGTAAAGGGCAGAATAGTCGCTGAATATAGCGAGGCTTACATGACAATAACCTCCAGCATGATAACGGAGGTTAGGGCAACTACTGTAGCCTTAAGGTGGATTTCTGAAACTTCATTAACAAGGGCAGTTATTGTATCAGACTACAATCCATGCTTCAGAAGGTCCAAAGTGGACGGCTCCGGCATGAATGAAAAACCTCCATAGAAGCTACGAATCTTCAGGAACTGGTGTTGATCTACTGTCGTGGTCTTGCAGGGGTACGCGGCAATGAAAGAGCTGACAGACTAGCTTCAAGAGTACCCATAGAAGATGCATTGGATATGGATAAGGGAGAGATACTGAGGGCAGTTAATGATCGCCTGTTAGATAATGACACTGCAATCGTAGAATTATCAAGGCTAAGATTGCTGGAATTTGGCATCAAACGGAAGACCAGAAGAGGTGGACGTATGAGAGGATGCATCCGGCGTGTATACAAGCAACACGCAATTAGAACAATTAGCATTCTTATCCCTCGACATTTACTGAGGGAGACTGAGTGCCCATGGGTTTGCCCGGGGTGCTGTGTCGTCGATTCTGATCAACAATAACAATGTGTTGTCCTTGAATAAAAAAATGTTTGACGTAAAGACCCTCCACACATGACGCAACGAAGAGGAAAACTGAGGGTGTCAAAACTGTTTGACGATAAGGAAAAGTGGGGGCTTAAAACAATTTGACATCACACACACAAAATACGAATGGGTTTTACGTCTTTCATAAATGATGTCAGGACACCATATATTTTGCAACCTCTATCCGGAGAGCCGCGGTAGCATAGTGGTTAGTGCACTGGCGTCCCAGCTCAGTGGTCTAGGGTTCGATCCCCAGATGAGGTGGGATTTTTTTAGGCCGCAAACGGCACCTGGGTCGACCCAGCCCCAAATGGGTACCAGAGTAACGTCTGGGAAGGTTAAGGCGGCCGGCGTGATGCTGACCACATCACCCCTAGTGTGCCGATGGTCAAGAAAATATGGGCCTAACACCATATTCCCAATATGCCTCAATGGGCGTGTAACGGGATCCTTTACCTTTTTTTCTATCCTCAATGTCACTTTTTATCCACAATAGTTCACAACTCACCTCTGCACCTCACGGTAGAAGAGGAACGACTAAGTAAGTAAGTAGAACTCCATTGTGAACGACTTATAATAATATTATCATCTAATCCATATATATATAGATATATTTACGAGGAGTCAAAAAGTAACCTTAATATCTTTTTATTAACAGAATATGCACAAATAGGAATGAAAGCACTTAATCACTTTTCAACATAGTCCCCACCACGTTCAATGCAGGTGTGCTTTACTAATGCCTGGATTCCGCGAGAAAAAAAAACTCTTCTGACTCACTGCGTAGTCACGTATGCACCGCCTCTTTCACCTCATCGTCCGTACTTCAAAATTAAAAAAGAAAAGAAGGAAAGACATTTGTAATACTTCAAAATTTACATGCTGGGCAACTATAACATTTCAGTTAATGTCTCGTACTGCAGCCACTGCATTGGATTACAGGCATTAACATTTTTTTTTTTAAACTGATTTCTCTAATTTATGTACAGCAGACTGTGCCATTCTGAGAACCGAGATTGACTCTCCCTCGCCACTTGTGACTTATGTAATAGCTACTGTCTCACCGCCTCTCACTACCAGAAAGGAGATAAGGTTTCACTAAATTCCACAGACACAACTATACAGACAAAGCATATAAGTACAGTATAGTTAAAGATAAACTGATCCAGTGTACATTTTATAGTTTATTAAACAACAAATCAAATCCACAGTAAACAAAATAAAGTGCGAGTTCGCACAACCTGGAAAAAAGAACAATTTAAATTAAAGACACCATATAAACAAACGATTCCCCACTCTCTTTAACACCAGCATGGACCAAAATAAGGATTAAAGAAATCTACTTGGTGGGGGTCTCTAACTAAGAGCCACCACTCCTCTCTACACTATAGTTACTAACTAACAATCTATCCCACTGAAGATAGAACTAAATAACTACTGTCTCAAAAGCGCTCTAGGCTGTCCTACACAATTGAATAATACACCGCAAGTACTACTACATTAATTGATTTTCCAGCGCTAACTCAGGGGCTGTCCTCTAAGTATTCTGTCTACCCAACTGTTCCTCTATAACTTCTCGCTCCCTCCGCTGTCTCGAGTCAGTGCCTCTCTGACGCTACCGTCTTCGTCTGAGGATCTGATGAGTTGCTTCTCCGTCACGCCCCTCCTCTCGCTTGCATTTTGGAAAGGTATGTTTTCTCTCTCTCCTTTCCCGAATACTGATGATGAGGGCTTGTTAATAAGATAGCGAGGTAATTGCCAAGTGATGTAGATGTTTTCACTGCTGATGACAATTCTTCAACCGGTTCTTGTGCGTTTATCCACCAAAAAATTAATATTGTGGAAATTTATTACCCAAACCAAGCACCGTACTCTTTCTTGACTGAAAAAGTGTCATCTTACATTGTGAGCTCTCCCCCCTCCCCCGTTGTTTAGAATTTTTTTTAAAACACGCCTGCCGTTCGCTTGCCGTTAATTTAAACCGTAAGGGTAGTCACGAAGCACATTCTGCCGTAGGGGAGTGAAGTGCTATAGACTTCGATGTACTGGGTCCCAGCTTTATGAGGTGGGGTGGCCTGTTCCCTTCCTCGCTGCCGTTGCCTTCTCTAACTCAAGATCAGAGTCAGGTACTCTTTTACAGCTGTTAGACCGATGCGTGACACCTGTTCCCTTCCTCGCTGCCGTTGCCTTCTCTAACTCAAGATCAGAGTCAGGTACCCTTTTATAACTGGTTAGACTGATGCGAGAAACCTGTTCCCTTCCTCGCTGCCGTTGCCTTCTCTAACTCAAGATCAGAGTCAGGTACCCTTTTACAGCTGGTTAGACATGCGTGACACTACCAAGCTTTGAATCCGAAACCCGGTAACTTGGGGAGACCAGTTTCCTTCCTCGCTGTCTTTTCCTTTCCTAACTCAAAGTTAAGAACCCATTTATAGCTAGGTAGGCCCCACCTCTCGATGCTGGACCAAGTATGGTGAAGTCTCTAACACTCCACTACCGCAAGAAATTACCGGGTTTCGGGTTCAAAGCTTGGTAGTGTCACGCATCAGTCTAACCAGCTGTAAAAGGGTACCTGACTCTGATAGGGACTTGAAAGCTGATGATGATGATGATGATGATGATGATGATGATGATGATGATGATGATGATGATGATGATGATGATGATGATGATGATGACAAGCTATTCCCTAGACTTAACGGTCTTTTATATTTGGACATGCGCCCTAATATAACCGACTAGGTTGAACGGGACGCGCCTCACCAAAACGAGACAAAACTTTAAAAAAATAAAATTCCAGTAAGTTGTATTTTTCAGGTTTACAAAAAATAAGGACAAAAAAGGGGACGGGGTGGGTAAGAGATTTGTGACGTCGCGTAAGCGGGGGTGGCAAAAATGTGACAACTCCACGGCCTAGACACTGCGATTGAATTTGCCGAACTGGAAAAAAGAACGGTGCTCGGTTTGGGTAATAAATTTCCACAATATTAATTTCCCGGTGAATTAACACACAAGTACCCTTCAACCTGCTGAGTTAACCCGAGTCGGGTTTAGGCCCACTGCGTTATTGTGGCAGTATTATAAACACCAGGCAACGTAGCCTATTTCGTGTGCCTTAACGAGCTAAGAGCTCCTGACTTCGAGACCAGTTCCCGCTGAGGAATGCGCCCTCACTGCAAGAGAACTTCTCAAGTCTTTCAGTGTTGCAGACGTACTGGGCGCCGGTACAAGCGCGAATCCAGTTTTCTTCACCTTCACTGATGTCTCGTGCCTTCCTTCTCTCTAGAAGGCAAAGTCCGTGGTAGACTTGTGTATATATATATATATATATATATATATATATATATATATATATATATATATATATATATATATATATATATATATATATATATATATATATATCCACCACCCAGCCTTGACGCTGTAGAACAAAAAAAAAATAGCCACTTCTATACAACAAGTCAAAATTCCTAAGATAATAACACATTACCACCACAAACACCCTGGGGTCCCCTAAATTAATAAATCTCCCCTACACACAAGCTACGCACCATAAATAAACAAATAATTCTGCCCAAGTGTCAAAATAATTTACAGTTCCCTCCTATCTCTCTCCCGCACCAATTTACCCCGCTGTCTGTTATGTAAACCCCAGCCGCGGCTGACCTAATTTCCCGGACTTAACTTCTTATTAAAGACTGACCCGGGAAGGTTATCAATTTAACACAATGATTAAATACACTTATTCTACACCATCTTTGTAATATTAAATCCACTTCACCCCTGTCTCCTGACTACAAGACCAAATAACGCAACAAATTAATACACAAACATACCTGCGTATATACACTACAAATTATCAATAATCAAATTGTGGTTACACAGACCTCTTAGTTACATTACACCAAACTTAGTCCTTACATAGTTAATTAAATTATCTCAGAAGCCGCTACACACTCCTAGATACTGCTAACTTATTCACAGAAAAATTATAGACACCACTTACACTACACTGGCTCTAGTTTTTGTATAAGTTAGCAATTGACTAAATAAAAATTAAATTAAATCCCTGAAGAAAGCTTACTCTAACGTGGCAAGCTCTTATATAAACCGAACTTTCTACAACGCTAATTAAGTTATGGACATACCCAATAATATAGAATTTCTCGGACTGAGCAGACTATATGATGGCACTTCTTCACGGCAGAATTTCTTGGGACTAGTGAGCGCTAAAAGATTTTTGATCAATAAATAGTAGAAATATTCTGATGAAATAACAGACGCGGTGAGTCATCGCGTCTGATACTAGCTATCAGGAACCGCTTCTAACCAACCTATGACCTATTATCATACCTGCACATAAATTAAATCTGACTCGGCCAATCATATCATAAGCTTAACCGATGACTCAGTGTTTACCAAGCCAATCGCAAATTTATTTTGCTCACGCGCAGAAATAATACATAATATTAAGTAACCCGCTGACCCTCTAGCTACCAGAATAATTTTTATTGGTTCTATGATAATCTGGGTCGTGCTCCCCCATCCCTACAAAACAGGGTAAGTGCAGGTGGTCGGATTTTTCCTAACAACCAAAAAATTTAACCCAGAACCAATACTAAGAACTCGAACGCCTAATAATAATAAAAGAACGCAAATAATTACATGGCTTTAGGGCAACAACAAATAGATCCATCTGCCGTTGTTTCCGTAATCGGTAATCGGTGTGGCAAGCCAACGGGTGATCAGCCATTGGGATATATATATATATATATATATATATATATATATATATATATATATATATATATATATATATATATATATATATATATATATATATACTGAAGCACATTAAAAACGCACCACCTGTATAATCCAGGAACAGAGTGTGAAATGTAAATATAAGTGTTTACAAGTTTACATATTTGGAATCTTTAATTCATTTTCCTAAGAATCCATGCTGGTCATTAATTTGTACATTTGATTTTTATGAAATTCGTTGCATTCTGTGCAGACAAGGGAGAAAACCAGAAATGCAACCAATAAAAAAATTCATTCACACTATCCTCAGTATCTGGTATGTCCACCGTGTGCTTGCAAACAAACTTGGCAGCTGCTCTGTATGGAACGCACAAGTCTCCGAAGGAAATTCCGGGGAATGAAGTCCCATTCAATTGTAAGAGCAGCTTCGAGCTGTTGCAGATTAGCTGGAGAACCTTGCCTGTAGACTCTGCGTCCAAGCTCGTCCCACAGATGTTCTATAGGGGACATGTCTGGTGATAGGGCAGGCCAATCAATCGTCACAATGTTCTGCTGCTGCAGATATTGCTGCGTAATGCATGCGGTGTGCGCACGTGCGTTATCCTGCTGTAGAAGCTGCAAGTCTGGATAATTAGTGAACGCAGGAGCAACCAATGCATCCAGAACCTCATCTCGATATGTCACAGCATTAATATTTCCACGGAAGACGTGAAGAGGCAAACGATGGTGAAAACTGAATCCTCCCCAAATGTGAATACTGCCACCTCCAAATCGGTTGTGCTGACAAACACAGCAATCTGCAAAGCGCTTTCCACACCGTCGCCAAATCCGCATACGTCCATCAGCAAAGGATATGTTGAATCTGCTCTCGTCTATGAATAGGACAGCATTCCACTGCAGTCTAGTCCATCTGACATGTTGCTCTGCCCATTGCGATGTCTGTGAGTCAAGTTTGGCCCAACATAAGGTCGTCATGCAGTAAGGCTTGTATCTCTGAGTCGTCGTATGACTGTCATTCGAGAGACTTGTCCACGTCTAGTCACTATTGCTCTTGCTGTTTGACTTGCCGGGAGAGAACGATTCCTTAGGTGACTCAGCACAATATGACGATCTTGCGCAGGCGTAGTAACTCGTGGTTGGCCACTCCGAAGTTTATCCCGGGCACTGCCAGTGGTTCCGTAAAGTTCATTGAGACGTACAATAGTGCTGTGGTGGCAATTCATCCTTCTGGCAATGGCCTGCGAGCTCATTCTGGTCTCCAACATACCAATGGCTTGTTGGCGGTCGTTTTCAGATAGTCGTGGCATTTCAAGCACATGTACTGGGTGTATTGTCTCAACGGCCTTTTTATACCGAGTATACTGCCACAACGCGTACACATTTTCAGGGTCATAGCTGTTGGAAATCGTGTTGCACGTGTAACTTTCATTGTTTTCATGTAGTCTGTACACAAACCCGTGGGTTGAATAATGCACTTTCCATTCCAGCAGCCATTCGCTCTCTACCTCATGACAAACACGGGGAAAATCCATTCCCACACTTTTTTTTCCAGCTTCTCGGCATCAGTATATATAATAGTGGTGCGTTTTTAATGTGCTTCAGTATATATATATATATATAGTAATGCACACCTTTCCAATAAACAATGTTCATTTGGAAGCAAATGTATTTCTGTTCGTTCAATAGGGGGACATCTTACTTTGCCGTGAGATAATAATAACGAAGATAAATGATTCTTTGATAATGACTTCGGCTTTTAAACATTTGAATTCTGGTGGATTTGTTCTCAAGTGTAACATTATTTTGTGAAGCGTTAACATAAGTTCTTACTTAAAAGACTGTTATTTAGTCTGTGCTAGTTCACCGGCATCAACGCGATTTATACCATAACTTCATCAATTTCACAAAAGCCTTCGATCGAGTCTGGCATGAAGGCTTATGGCAAATAATGAGAAAATTCAATTTTGATACCAACATCATAGATATCATTGAAGCACTATACAAGGACGCAAGCAGTGCTGTTTTTGCAAGCAATGACATTAGAGAATTTTTCAAAACAACTGCAGGAGTTCGTCAGGGATGTATCCTGTCCCCAATGCTCTTTAATATATATCTAGAACATATTATGCAGGAGGCTCTCTACGATTATAAAACAACCATATCGATTGGAGGCCAACCTCTTTGCAATCTACGTTTTGCTGATGATATCGATCTTATAGCTGGAACAGAATCAGAACTTCAAGACCTTACCTCTAGACTGGAGAAAGTAACAAGAACGTATGGGATGGAAATTAATATAGAAAAAAGCAAGATATTAGTGAATTGCCATAAGAAACGTAACAAGAAGAGACATGGTCTGCAACCAGACGATACGTCAAGGCCTAAAATCCCACCCCTTGCAGACCCAAGTAGAACAGTCCCAACTAAGATGGTTTGGCCATGTCTGCAGAATGGGAAAAGATCGGCTACCACGACAAGCATGGGAAACAAAGAGCCAGGGATCCAGACCCCCAGGACGACCCAGAGTCCGCTGAGAGGACAACATTAGACAATCTTTGAAGGACCGAGGACTAGAATGGAACCAGGCCAGGAAGAAGACAGCCGATAGGATAGTCTGGCGCTCTCTCTTCCAAACCTGTACACCTCACGGTAGAAGGGGAACGACTAAGTAAGTAAGTAAGGCATAAGAAACATGTTCCGACCAACATTACGTTAAATGGGCAAACGTTAAAAGAAGTTAACACCTTTAAATATCTGGGGTCCACTATATGTAGTGATGGAAGATCAAGTAAAGAAATCAAGACAAGACTTGAGGTGGCCTCAGCTGCCATGACAAGGCTGAGTGTAATCTGGAAAAGTAACATAAGTTTTCCTGTGAAGATCAAATTATACAAATCACGTATTTTATCTATTCTCTTGTATGGGTGTTAGGGCAGGACACTCACTGCAGATACGGAACGAAGGATTCAGGCTTTCGAGTATAAATGTTATAGAAGACCCCTACGACCCATAAAGGGTTACGGGTTGAGATGATGAGATGAGACGAGTTCACTAACAGACATTCGATTACAATATTTCTTTTCAGTATTTAAAAAAAGGGGTGAGGGTTTAAAGATTTGTGACGTCACGTAAGAAGAGGCCCTGGGTTTTTGGAACGAAATGTGATAAGAGGGGAGAGGGATTAAAAATTTCAGAATGTTCTGTCTCACATAGCTATGCGCACATCTGTAGATTTCACTGGTTTAATGTGTTTTAACCTTTCTATCATACCTCTATTTGCATGTCGCTGTGTTCTTTGTTTGGTGCATATGTTTGTAGATTTCTATGCCTAGTGGTTTTGTTCTCCTGTTCAATGGATGGGTTTGAAAAAAAATCGAAAAAAGGTGATTCGTCTTACGAGGACAAAAGACAAAGAAAATAGTCTACGTTACGGCCACAAGGCCTTCGTCAGGAAAGGAAAGAAAGTGAAGGCTAGATAGGACACATAAAAACTAAATAAAATAAAAACTGGGTACTTCCCTGAAGGCAAGAACCGAAATTCTATCAAAATCGCTGTCCTGTTGATAAGCGCGTGGCTGAACAGAAAGCGACTTCCGCCGCCGGATGTACACAATGCATACTAAGAAACTAAAAAACGAAACCGGAAAATAAACTACCCAACGTGATAAAAGTGGGGACTGGAAATAGAAGAGGACAGAATGAGTGGGAGATAGATAAATATGAAATAAAAAAATGTATATGGCATACAAATAGAAGAATAGGATAAGAGTGGAAAGAGTAAAATAGAGCAAGAGAGGAGAGGGTGACCTCAGACAAAGGTGTGAAAAGTGTTGAGACCGGCTGGTTTTAGACACCCCATGCGGTGGGTAAGACGGTTCTCAAGCTGTTCTCGGCTGGCAGTGTCAGAGGAGCAGGATCGGATCGCTGTGACCTGGATGTCGATGGGACCATGGTGGTCAGGACCATTGAAGTGTATAGCAACTGGTGTTGACTTTTGCTGAGCGATGTCATTTAAGTGCTGGCTGAATCTGTCCCCAAGTCGTTTGCCTGTTTGGCCAATATAGGTTTTGCAGCAACGTTTACATATGATCGTATAAATGACATTGCGCGATTCACACGTGAAGCTACTAGTGATGGTGTACGTAGCCTTAGGAAAGGACACCTTCTGGGTTGAGATGACATACTTGCACGTGTTGCATCGTGTCCGACCACAGGGTAGTGTGCCAAAGTGAGTGGCATTCTCCTTTGGGAGACGGCTGTGAACAAGAAGATCCTTCAAGTTCTTGTCACGTCTATATGCCACCAAAGGTGCTTCACTGAATACTTTTTGGGTCAGAGGCTCTGCTTGGAGGATAGGGAGGTGGCGGAAAAGGATCTGTTTGACAGTAGTACTGTGAGGGTGATGGGTCAAGATTAATTTGACTCTATCCGAAGTGGATTTATGGTGAGGTTTGAGGGCCTCCAGACGAGAGATGGGGAGCACACGTTGGAGAGCAGAGGTGAGAACATGTTCTGGATAAAGTCTGTTACGGAAGAAATCCAACATCTCATTTGCTCGTAAGTGGAAGTCATCGTCGTCTTGGCATAAACGGCGGAGGCGGAGAAGTTGTGAAAAAGGAAGGGAGTCACGACAGGCCCGAGGATGAGAAGAGGTATACAGGAGGTAGCTGTGGGCATCTGTCGGCTTGTAGTATACTGAGGTATTAAGGCCGGAGGGCGTGATAGAAATAGTAATGTCAAGGAAGTTGACAGATACTGTGGAGACGAGGGAGGTGAACTTGATGGTGGGGTGAAAGTGGTTCACAAAGTCGATGAAGCGGTGTAAATCAGTCTCAGACATATCTGTGAGACCTATGCCATCATCGATATATCTGCGGTAAAACCCAGGGAAAGGACCGGAGTATTGTTGCCATATCTGATGCTCCAAGTGGCCCATGAATAGACAGGCATAGCTGGGACCCATCTTCGTTCCCATGGCAACACCGCTAATTTGGTTGGTGTCTTTGATGAAGGAGGGAAGATTCTCAACGATAGGCTGGAAAATGCTATCGAGAAAGTCAGAAATGTGTTCAGTAGGACAAGAACAGGCTGAGACAATAGGTCTTCCAGGGTTTTCGATCTTGTGAATTTTGGGGAGCATGTAGAATACAGGCTTGCCCAAAGAGCTGTCATGAATCCTAAGATGAGATGCTTCGGGAGGAAGATCATTACTAGTGATAAGCTGTTTAATCGTGTTGTGTACAATGCGATTGTTAGAGACAGTCGCATCGCTGGTCCTGGACCTGTAAAAAGAGCCATTGGTCAACTGGTTTTTACCTTTTTAACCTCCCATCAAAGGCCATGCGATCTCAAAAGTTCACAGAAGATAGCAGGCTACATATTAATGATCCAACGTGTAAAATTCTCGTGGAAATGCTGCATGCAGGTTAAAGTTACAATAGATGATCAGGGGTTCTAAAGTTATGAGAGGCCAATATTCTGTTATAATCCATCGAGTCAGGGAAATTCATTTGTCATACTTAGACGTACGTCACAGTCGTCCCCACTTTTGAGACACGGAAACTCGTTTTCATGTTTCGTTTATGACAATGAAGCTGCCCTGATCGGTAGCTTTTGGATGATTGGCATCGTCGATTTCCTTCTCTTCCTCCGTGGTCCAGTTTCTACTCAAGAAGTCAGCTCCGACATTCTGTTTTCCTGGAATATATTCCACTCTGAAGGAATAAACACTCAATAACAAGGCCCAACGCATTATCCTTGCGTTGAATTCCTTATTGGCACCCAGGAAAGCTAATGGAGCATGGTCTGTTTGCACAGTGAAAGAAGTACCATACAGAAACTCATGATGGCGTCTGATGCCATGAATCAGAGCGAGACATTCTCTTTCAACGACACTGTAGTTGCGTTCCGCTTTGTTCAGTTTCCGACTTCCGTAAGCTACTGGGAATAGCATGTTCGGGTCACTGTCCTCGGCTTGCAGCAATGTTGACCCGATGCCGTGACCTGATGCGTCAACTCTCAGTACGAAAGGTTTCTTAAGGTCAGGTAACCTTAGGATGGGGTATGCCGACAACTGTCCTTTCAAAGTGCTGTATGCATGTTCGCACTTTTGATCCCACATGACCTTATCAGGACAACCTTTCTTGGTGAGGTCAGTCAGAGGTGCTGTCAGTCCGTTCAAGTTCTGGATGTATTTCTGATAGTAGGCACATAGTGATAAGAATGACCTGATGTCTTTCTTTGTTCGGGGTCTTTTTGCTGCCACTATTTTCTCCACGTTCTTCTTAATAGGCCAACTACAGCCGTGAGAAATAGTGTGCCCCAGGAAGTCCAGCTTTTCAAATGCGATGAGACATTTGCTAGGTCTGGCTGTGAGACCAGTTTCCTGTAGTCTCCTAAGGAGCATAGCGACGGTAGCAATATGTTCTTCGTAGGATTCCGATGCAATTAAGATGTCGTCTATGAAATTATGGATGTGGGGACTTTGCAAGGGTTCTAAAAGCTTTCTCATCATCCTGGTAAACACTCCTGGTGCGTTATGCAATCCGAACGGCATCACATTAAATGTGTAATGTCCTTCACTAGTGCTGAAAGCTAGCAAAGGTTTAACTTCCTCCTTGACTGGTATTTGATAATAACCTTTACTGAGGTCAATCTTGGAGAAAATCGTTGCCTTGCTGAGCTTGGTGAACAACTCAGAAACAGTTTGGAGCGGTTCAGGCTGGAATTCCGTTACGGCGTTTAGCGACCGGTAATCAATACACAGCCGAACTTCCTTATTGGGCTTCTGCAACAGCACTACACTAGAACTGTAAGGAGATGTAGACTCGCTGATAATTCCTGCCTGACGCAGCTGGTCTATTTCTCCGCGAAGTGCATCAGCTTTGGCGTACGGAATGGGGTATACTCTGGTTCGAACAGGGGTCTCGTTTGTTAATTTCATGTCAAATTCGATGAGATTTGTTCGACCAGGTACATCCGTTAAGACTGCACTGTACTGCTTCAGTAGCGCCCTGGTTTCTGTTTGTTGTTCTACTGAGAGATTATTGCCGAACTTGACATCTTTAAAGGATTCTGTGGGTTGCAATGGATACTCCATGCAACCATCATCATCATCCTCATCTTCCGTTGCTATGGCGACATCCAAGAGATGCTCGGAGGATGGCACCGGTCTTTCCAAATATTTCTTAAGCAGATTTATGTGGAAGACCTTCTCCTTTCCTTTGATAGAGATCTTGTAATTGGTACGTGAGATCTTTTTAAGGACGGTAAACGGCCCTTGCCATCCGATGCGAAGTTTATTGCTTCCGGTTGGAAGTAGCAACAAAACTTTCTCCCCTGGTTGTAGTTCTCTCTCTTTTGCAGCTTTGTTGTATCTTTTAGCATGTTTAGCGCGGGCTTTCTTAAGGTTGGTGTTGGCTAGATCCCATCCTAGCTTTAACCTTTCCTTGAGCTCAGATACATATTTGCTTGCAGAGACGACTGTCTCGTCAGCCTTTTGGTCTGTGAGAGACCGAAGTAAGGCTTCTAATGGCCCCTTTATAGGTCTGCCAAATAAAAGTGTAGCAGGCGGGAATCCCGTAGACGCTTGGGGAACCTCTCGGTAGGCGAATAAGGCAGCCGATATATATAGGTCCCAGTCTTCCGGTTTCTCCTGACCCAGCTTACGTAACATGGTGGTGAGGCTGCCATTAAAACGTTCCACGAGCCCATTTCCGGCCGGATGGTAGGGACTTGTGTGGATATGTTTGGCCCTCAAGATCTTAAAGATCTCCTCCATTAACAGGCTACGGAAATGGGATCCATTGTCCGTCAAAACTTGTTGAGGGAATCCCAACCATGCAAAGATTTGCACGAGGGCTTCTGCGACATGCTTGGAATCTATGCATGTTAGCGGTACAGCTTCGGCCCACATTGTGCAAGTGTCGACTAAAGTCAGGATGAACCTGTGCTTTCTTTTGGTCCTTTCCAGGGGTCCAATGATATCGACAGCAACCCGTTCAAATGGAGTACCCACTATTGGCATTTGCCCCATAGGTACTGGGGGTGTCAAGTGCCTGGGTGCTACCCGTTGGCACTGGGTGCAGGATTTCACGTACCTGATAATGTCAGAGTTCATTCCTGGCCACCAATAGTGGTTTTTTATTCGCTGAATAGTGGCGTTTTGTTCCATATGTCCGCTAAAGGGAAGAGAGTGCCGCATTTCTAAGATCTGGCTCCTGTACTGCGTCGGTACTAGGAGCTGGTTATTCCCCGTGTCCGGGTTGCCCGTTCTACGATACAATACGCCATCTTTAGAAAAGATGTCTCCGTTGTGTCTGGGGTCCTTAGCCATGGGCAGTTTTCTAAAGCAGGGCTCCAGAGTAGGGTCCTTTTGTTGCGCCTCCTTCAGTTCATTCGGCAACAAATTTGGCGCAGTCTCCTTCTCCTTCTTGGCTTGCCCTCTTGTGGTTACCGCTGCCACAATCGGCTCCTTTGGTCTCCCAATGAACACATATCTACATCCCAGGATAACTGGGTAGATCGGATCATCCATTATGGCCGCTTTAATAACACCTCTGACAAAGTCAGAGTGTATTTCTACCAGTGCGATAGGCAGCGTCCTGGGCGCATCACTCTTAAAAACTCCACTAAGTTTGACGGTTTCCTCTGTCTCCTGACCTGGTTTGACTAGGTGTCTAGCAACAATACAACTAAAACTTAATCCAGTGTCAAAGAGACAAGTGGTTGAGGTACCATTCAAAATTACAGTTCCTCGAGTTGAGGGTCGGTCCCCCTCAGGTTGAGAATCACTGACATTGACTCTACCTTTCGAGGCTGTATGCAAACATCCAACGCGGTTTGGACCGGTTTGTTTGCCCTGATCAGACGTTCCTGGTGTAGGGGTCTTTCCTTTTCCTTGACCTTGGTGGCCGCGCTGCCACGTAGGCCTGGTGGGTTGATCAGAATTGTTGTTGTTGGGGGGGGGGGGGGGGGTGGGGGGTTGGGGGGGGGGGGGGGGGGGGGGGGGGGGAATCGGGTTTTGTAGAATTTCGATTTTTCCTGGGGAGGTCTCTGGGTATTATTTTCTCGTTGGTTATAATTCTGAGAGGAATTAGAAGAATAGGATGACTGCTCTAGATTTTGTTTTCGAGATGGCTCATCTGTGGGTTTACGTTTAGTGCTGGGAAGTTCGGCCATTGCATTGGTATAGCGTTCGGCCTTATTGAAAATGTCCTCAAGTCTGACTGCGCCCTGTTCCGCCAAAAATCTACGGGTTTCGTTTGACAAAGTAGACTTTATCTGCTCCACAAGAACAAGTTCAAGGAGTCCCTCATATGTAAGAGGTAGGTCCGATAATTCGATGCATTTTGTCAAATAGCCCGTGAGACGTGAAGAGAACTGTGAAAATGTTTCCGTGCTCTCTTTTCGGCTGTTCCTGAACATTTGCAGGAATTTTCGGGCGGTCATCTCAAACCGTTCTAGCAAGGCCTTTTTCAGCATGTCGTAATCATGTTGGTTCGATCCTAGCTTTGTGTATACGTCATAAGCATTAGCTTTTAGTGACGTTGAGAGCTTAAGTGCCCAGCGGGAACTCTCTAACCCATACAGATTCGCGAGCCTTTCGAATTTTTCTAGGTAGCTGTCAATTTTTTCATTAGGGCTAGGAAAAGATTCTAAAGCAAAAGACATCGCCGTTAATTGGGCAGTCTGAGTGCTGGAGAGATCCATTGACTGGGGCGAAGACGGCTCTCCGTTATTCGAAGTTGAGGCGCCCCGACTCTCTAAAGCCTTAAGCGCCAGTTCGTGCTGTCTTTCCCTGTCTCTCTCCTCACGTTGTCTTTCCTTCTCTCTTTCCCTGCGAGCTTCCATCTCTGCCTCAATTTTCTTCTGCTCCAATTGACGATTGTCCGCTTCTTTCTTCCTAGATTCTGCCCTCTCTTCTCTCTCTTTTTCTTCCTTCCTCTCAGCTTCTGCCCTTTGTTTTTCTTCTTTCCTCTCTGCTTCTGCTCTTTGTTGCTCCGCGTCATATATTTGCAGTTCCTGGGTGATAAACAGATTCGCGGCTTCTGTGTCTAATCCTGAGTCTTTCGCTTCCTGTCTCAGAATGGATCTTATCCTAATTCTCTCTGCTATGATTGAAGAACTGGATGCTTCTACTATTAGAGAGTATTAAGAAAGAACAAGAAGGAAAAAACAACAAAGCCGCTACGAGAAAAACCGAAAGTAAAAAACAATTTACTTAATGACCTCGTGTGTTAACTTATCGCCGCTATTATTGTCACTTAAGACTGTTAACGCAAGCAACTATGCCAATTAATTGGTAAGTTACACTAGAAAAAATCTACTATTACTATCAGTAGAGAAAGATTTAAATTAAACCAATTTAAAAGGGAAAAAAAATAATTAAAAAATTTTTCCCCGAAATTTTAATTCTCTAACAACAAACTCCGTCCCGGAAGTCAATTTTATGAGAAGAGACGTGTTAACAAGACTTAAAAAGTCAGAACAAGGCGTCTTTAGCTAAGCTCAACTCTAGTAACTTCAAAAAACCTTTAGTGACTGTAAAACAATCACGCAGTCCCAGCAATTATATAACCAAAAATATTCAATTCCCTCTGCCAGAGAATACAAAGGTGACAAATCTTTTATTATCACTAACTGCCTGCTCCTGTGGAAAAAAAACAAACCTGTCATAATTATTGAGTGGTCGGCCCAAATACTGAACGGCTTGGTCTAGGGGAAGTAATTACTTTTAAAGATTATACCCTACTTCACAAAGACAATCAACCACACTCTATTTTAACTAGGTTCAGAATCTCGGACGAGCTAACCATATATTGTCGTAATTTTTATCTGAGAGGGTTCTGATGGATATTGGTCCCTTTAGAGTGTAGAGTGATATTGAAGGCTCTGTGAGAATAAGGATTTAGGAGAATGAGGTAGTAGATTCACAAGCGCTGGGAAGAGCAAGGACAGTCTCTTATTACGACAATATCTGTTTCTCCCAGACTATTCCTATCTCTCTTCTGAACAAACAATTGTTTGTCAGTTCCAGTCGCTCAGGCGCACTCACCGATTTGGTGATTCTGTCGCACAACGTACATGAATACAGCCTACACAGATGGGAAAAGTTTGGAGTTTTGGGCCAGCCGACAACCAATACAAATAAAGTTCAATACCTTTATTATCATAAATCAGTCACAAATAATTATACATTTACAGTCAAAAATCAAAGGTTACAGAATACAAATATGATAAGGGAAGAGGGGGGTTTGAGGAGAAATATCCCATCCACCGTTTTCCGTTTGTATTTACTAACAGACAAGACCCGGTCCAAAAGACAAGAAAGGGGGGGGGGGGGGTGTGATCAGAGATAGGCTATTCAACCAACCGGTAAATTTATTACTCTGGGGCAATGGGGTTACAGTAAAGGGGGGGGGGTGTAGAGGAAAAGCTAGGGTCTCAAATGTCTCCCTTTAATCAACAAATTTTACGGGAGGGGGAATGAACACAGTTACACAATCCCGCTAGGAGAAGTCCCGTACAAGGAATATAATGCACCTTAATACTAGGTCGAACTAATTAAAAGGGTAAAGAAAAGATTAAATCTCCTTTCATTCAAAAAAACACACTAGGGCTGGCCATCCCACAGACACACACGCAGCCTTACCAAAATGGTGAATATTTACTAGTTATAATTCTCTTTAACGTCTGCAAAATTAATTTACGCGTCAATTGTATTAGGAAATACTTTTAGATGTAACATTTAGTTTGCACTAGAACTTTGAAAATGGGTTTATTTAATAAGGTTAAATTTACACCACAATCCAGTGAAATAACTAGACCACTGATCACTCGAAGCTAATATATAAATTACCGTCTGCGCAGAAAGAATACACTCCAATAGTCAACGAAGGTAGATGAAATCTAGCAGGAATCCGACTAGGCTATATGCTAGTGAAACTAGGATTCTGTCAGAACGAACGATAAAATGCAGTTTTCGGAGTTCTTTGTTTATACATCTCGAATGTAACTTAAATGGGACGTGTTGGATTTTCACGCCTTTCTTGAAGTATAGCAAAATCCGAGGTACAACGCCGTTGTGTTAACCGCTGTGTTTCCTCCGTTTTCCCCGGTCTACCGATCTTCTTCGTCTCAGGCTGCTCGCATAAGGGTGCGAAAATTTCTCGAGAAGCTAACTACGTTAGCTGAGAATTCCCTGATTCTTTAGATCGTATACCGTTCTACGTTGCATTCTGAAGATCAGACTGTCTTTGATGGTACCGCTGTTCTGAGAAGCTTTGGCAACTCCCACCAGGCGGGGCGACAGCCAGGTAAGAAAATGAACTGCTGTTAATTGCTCTAGAAACAGGAGTGAGTCTCTGGCCACGTCCTCTTTTGGGCCGGCGTTAAGGAAAAGATTGCTATAAATCGTTCTCAGAGATGGTCGTGGGCGTGATTTAACCTCCCATCAAAGGCCATGCGATCTCAAAAGTTCACAGAAGATAGCAGGCTACATATTAATGATCCAGCGTGTAAAATTCTCGTGGAAATGCTGCATGCAGGTTAAAGTTACAATAGATGATCAGGGGTTCTAAAGTTATGAGAGGCCAATATTCTGTTATAATCCATCGAGTCAGGGAAATTCATTTGTCATACTTAGACGTACGTCACAATCAGAACGCCTGTTAACGCTCCGCCTGCAAACTAGCACAGGTCCCATCACCCTTGTCAGTATGCTTCTACTCTGTACTCTGCCTCAGAAGCTAAAGATGAGTTCTACGAGAATCTAGCAGCAGTAATCAAAAGCATACCTAGGCAAGAACAGATTGTTCTCCTTGGTGACTTTAACGCTAGAGTGGGTGCCGATAATGTTTCATGGCCTTCATGTCTGGGCAGGTTTGGTATTGGCAAGATGAATGAAAATGGACAACGGCTCTTAGAGTTGTGCGTCCACCATGACCTCTGCGTGACCAACACCTACTTTCAGACAAAACCCCAGCATAAGGTGTCATGGAGACACCCACGATAGAAGCACTGGCACCAACTTGACCTGATTCTCGTCAGAAGGCCACTCCTCAGGTCTGTGCTCTCCACGCGATCGTACCATAGTGCAGACTGTGACACAGATCACTCCTTGGTTTGCTGCAAAATCAGAGCACAACCAAGAAAACTCTATCGTGTCAGACATGAAGGGAAACCACGCATTGACACCAGCAAGATGTCAGACCCTTTCATGATCGCTCAATTCACTGCGACCTTCAAGAAAGTGCTCAGTAGCCCTCAGCATGGTGATACTATTACAGAGAACTGGGAGCATCTACGGAACACCATTCAAAGTACTGCACTTGCCACCTTCGGTAAGAAAACAGCAAAGTCAAATGACTGGTTTGACGCTTCATCAGATGTGATGGCACCTGTTATTGAGGCTAAGCGCAGTGCTATAAATGAATACAAACGTTCACCGAGTGCCAAAACCCTACAGATCCTGAGGGCTACGAGAAGCAAAGTTCAACAAACTGCTCGACGCTGTGCAAATGACTATTGGCTCCAGCTCAGTGAGAGCATCCAGATCGCAGCGCAAACAGGCAACATTAGGCAAATGTATGACGGTATAAAGAAAGCACTTGGCCCCCATAAAAGTAAGACGGCACCGCTAAAAACCATCAGCGGAGAGAAGCTAACCGATAAGGGTAAGCAGATGGAGAGGTGGGTCGAGCACTACTCTGAGCTTTACGCTAGAAACAATACCGTTACGCCTGCAGCTCTTGATGGTGTCAATAGTCTGCCAACTATGGAGGAGCTGGATGCCGAACCAACATTAGAGGAACTCAGTAAGGCCATTGATAGCTTGGCCTCTGGCAAAGCACCAGGCAGTGATGGGATTCCTCCTGATTTAATCAAATGCTGTAAGAGCACACTATTACATCCCCTGTGGCGTTAAACAAGGCTGTGTTCTGGCTCCGACCCTCTTCGGAATCTTCTTTGCCTTACTCTTGAAACATGCATTCAGAGATGCAAGTGAAGGAATATGCCTTCACACTAGGTCAGATGGCCGTCTGTTTAATCTTTCAAGGCTGAAGGCAAAAACAAAAATCAGAAGGGTCACTATAAGAGACTTGTTGTTCGCTGATGATGCTGCAGTCGTCACTCAAAGCCAACAGGAGCTTCAGAGCTTGATGAATCGCTTCACTAAAGCATGCAAGGACTTTGGCCTCACAATAAGTCTAAAGAAAACGAATGTGCTGAGTCAGGATGTGGGTGCTGCACCAGTTATCACTATCGATAACTACGAATTGGCAGTGGTGCACCACTTCACATACCTAGGGTCTACCATCAATGACAAACTCTCACTGGATACAGAAATCGACAGCCGCATTGGCAAAGCTGCAGCTACCTTTGCCCGCCTCACATCGCGTGTTTGGGGAAACTCTAAACTCACAATGAAGACCAAAGCTGCGGTATATAATGCCTGCGTCACCAGCAAATTCCTATATGGCAGCGAGACCTGGACGACCTATGCTAAGCAAGAAAGAAGGCTCAATACCTTCCATTTGCGGTGTCTACGCCGCATCCTCGGCATCTCGTGGAAAGATAAAGTGACAAATTTCGAGGTGTTGTCACGTGCTGACCTTCAAAGTATGTATACGCTGCTTAGACAGCGCAGACTTCGCTGGCTTGGCCATGTTCGCCGCATGGAAGATGGTCGCATCCCAAAAGATATCTTCTACGGACAATTAGCAGATGGCAAGAGAACAGTTGGGCGACCACAGCTGAGGTTCAAAGATGTGTGCAAGAGAGATATGAGGGCACTGGACATGGATCCAGCAACATGGGAGGATGAAGCTGCCGATCGCAATAAGTGGCGATGCTATTTACGGCACCACCTCAGATTGGGCGAAGAGAGGCTCACACAAGAAGCAGAGGTGAGGAGAAAACGTCGAAAGGAGCACCAGGAAAATAAGCAGCTGAGGGCTACCACCTCAGGGGCGCATTCCCATAGTCAGTTATGACTGAAGGGGCTATTACTATATATATATATTGATAGTAATACAGGGCAGCCGTTATTCTGGAATCCTTAGGGTAAGAGAGATACGAAAAAAGAGAAGGAAGTTGTCGAAATTGTCGACAGATAGAAATTGTCGACAGATAGATAGATAACAATTGTCGACATATAGAAATTGTCGACAGATATAAATTGTCGACAGATAGATAGATAACAATTGTCGACATATAGAAATTGTCGACAGATATAAATTGTCGACAGATAGATAGATAACAATTGTCGACAGATAGAAATTGTCGACAGATACAAATTGTCGACAGATAGATAGATAACAATTGTCGACAGATAGAAATTGTCGACAGATAGAAATTGTCGACTGATAGAAATTGTCGACAGAAATTGTCGGCAGATAGAAATTGTCGACTAATAGAAATTGTCGACAGATAGAAATTGTAGACAAATATGGGATAAGCAACATAAATAGATCTTGAAAGGATGGTACAACACAGGACAGGCTTGACATGAATTTATTGAACGGATATCTGCAGATTAGTGATCTGAAGGGAAGTGAATGAACGACATGAAATAAGAAGTCTTAGAACTGAACTCAATTTACTAAAAATATCCTGCTATTGCATAAAAGCATCCGACATCGATCATCGGTGTATATTTCCGATATTAAAACCTGCCTCCTTTAAAATGTTGAATGCATTAATGTAGAGATAGATGTCACAGTACAAAAGACAAATAATGAAGGAGAGTAGTGTAAAGTCGACTGACAAGCTGTTATCTGAGAACACCGAACACTGCATGCAGAAATTAGCGATTCTATTTCAACATATTTACAGCGAAATAATCGACTGAAATGCTTTGTTCTCTTATTGTAAACCCCAAATTTCTCATGTTATTTTTGACTGCGAGCATCCGATTGACAGAGTGGTTAGAGCGGTGGTCTGTCGCGGCTAAAGTGCCGGGTTCGATTCATGGTATCATTACGCTCCAGTTTGCCCAGCTGTAAATGGGTACCAGACTTACTCTTGAGTTAGGGAAGGAAAAGGCAGCGAGGAAGGGAACTGGTCACCCACCTCTCTATGCTGGACCTAGTATAGGAAAGTCTTTAACACTTCCCTCCCCTAAGGCAGTATATACTATGGGACTACGTTGACCTCTGTGGCAATTTATGTCAGAATCCTGTAACTCATGTGTAGCGTAATTAACGAAAAAAGTGCGTTTTTCGTGACACCTGTTTGCAATGTTTTGTCACATTCTAAATATGCCAGCTAAGATACAGTCAGTTTAATATACAAGATATCTTCAGGATTATTTCAACATAACTTTTCTAGAAAAAAAAAAGAACGAAGACCACACTAACTGGCACATATACGCCGTGTACGCAAAAAGTGTGATCGTTCGCTCTCTCGTCTTTCTGGGGGAAAAAATCCTACTATCGTGTTCACGTTGTATTCACCGATAGGTTGTGAATGTGTCCTTCAGCATCTAATATTGCACCTATCGACCATGGCAGCTATCATAAGTGACCTGCTATACTGTTTAGCTCGGGCAGACTTGCAGCGCAAAATGTATTTTGTTCAAGGGCGCTAGTATTATCACATGGTTACTCTATCACCACGTGATCTGTTCTTAATTTTGCCTTGTAATACGTCTAAAAATGAGTCGCGGTACACTTTTGAATAAGTCACTTTCACAGCCAAATGGTTCAGTGTAATACCGAAAGTAATTTGTGCTCCGGATCGTTTCATGCAGCCTAATGACTGTGTATCATCACCTGAAAGCGTCGGTCATTCCCTCTTATCAACAGAGATAATTTCTTATTCTTCTTCATTACTCGCATATGGCCACATTTAGGTCTTTCATTATGCTGGTGGTCTTTCTGAAGCATCTCTCATATCCATGAAGTTTCTCCCTGAGTAGAGTTGATTAAGGTGATGTTGTGAATCTGCTTCTCTCGTTGAGATTATAATCTTGGATGGTGTATTATATATTTTTGCTGCTCTTTTTTCTCGTTATTTCCCACATGGACATTATGTTTGTATGTCCGACTGTTTATTGTTGAATAGATGGTATATTTTTCTTTTTTCTGATCTCGTTTCTCGTTGTTCCCACATAGACAATATAGATGTATGCTCGACTGTTTATTTGTTGAACAGATGGTATTTGAGTTTGCAGTGGCGATCTTTAGTCTGAAAATTATCACTCGATCCTGTGATGAAAGAGTCATCTTTTGTCCCTTTAATTTTCCTTTCTCCACTCTATCACGGGTTGACTTCTTTTGCTCTGCAGTAATGGTTCAACAATGGCCAAAACCGTCGCACAAGATTACTCTTGGCAGAGATGCAGATAGAAGGATGATGAAGCTTCTACCTCGAGGGAGTGTTCACAAGATATTCAGAAATCAAGAACAATGCTGAATGAGTCTTAGCAATGTGAAGGATTTTTTTGGTAATTTATTATTAGCTCGTACAATCCCCCAACTGAATTAACAGTAAAATGCTACTTTATTTGCTCATTTATCTATGGAAAATACTGGTTCATACGTGTGCACTTCCCTCTGTAATAATCAAATCAACTATGAATTTGTAAAAAACATAAAACAAATTTAATGATTAATTATCTTTTAATAACGGTAAAATAAATAAATGATTGATGAGTTAATGCTGGTTTCTTCACTGAAAATTCGTTGAAAATGCATGATAACAGTGTTCATTTGGTTCTAGCCTGATAAGTGTCGTAAATTTATTTTGAGAGAAAAGAGTCTTAGAAATAGTGGTCCGGTTTAGAGTGGAAAATGATGATGGAAAGCTCAGTGCTAGAAAATGTAGAGATTAAATAGTTGCTTCACAGCGTGCTGGAGGAGAGTAAAGACAGACTTATTTACGACAAATCGCTTCTCTCAATCTTCTCTTCCGCTCTCCTGGTCAAACAATTATTTGCCAGTTTTCCAGACACGCCCCTGCGCGCACACCGATTTGGTGATTTTCTCACACACAGACGATGTAGATACAAACTATATTAAACGAATAGGGGAAAAATTGGGCTTTGGGTATATCCAACACACAGAACTAAATGAGTTTATGTGATTTTATTCACTTAAAACATCAATCACTAACAAATATCAGGTATTACATACATTATCATAATAAGTACACAAATGCAAATAACAAGTTTGGGAGGGGTGAAGAAGATTGGTATCGACTAAGCCCTTCCCGCTTATTAGACAAAGATAAACCCAGTCCAGAGATAGATAATATCAGGAACACGGGTACGTTAACCTAACAGTAAGGTTAAGTATTCTGAAAAAGGTTTTACAAAGTTAGGTATAGGTGATAGAAAAACTTGTTCTTCCCAGCTGTTCTTCCCTTTACTAAGCAAATGGAAAGGAGGGGGGTTTTAAACAGAGTTAACCAATTATTAACTCCCCCTTAAAGGAACAATGCAGGGAATACAGAAAAATTATATTACTAGGCAAAAAAGTTAACAACAGGGTTACAAATGAAAAAGATTAAATTTCCTGTCATTCATACACACGCGTGAGGATCCACACTCATTTACTCACACACTTACCGAATGCAGCCTCAGACGATCCATAAAAGTATATAAAAACAGCAAGTATTCTTCTGACATATGAACTGTCTAGTCCTTCGATGTCCCGCCCCAGATGTTTGCGAGGGTTTGTTGGTAACAAATATTCTCACTAATCGCAAGACTTGAAGACTAAGAGTTCTCGTGTTTTTATTATATATAAAAGGAGTCTATGGGATGGCACTAACACAGTTCGGCACAGGGGTGAAATGAAGTGGTCTCTTTTAATCTTCCGCTATGGTAAAATTCCTTCAATGCGTGATGATAGTTTTGTTAAATCCAATTGAGGAAAAAAAACCAGGCTCAGTCACAGTCAAATATGTACTCTCTCACAGTAAACAGTAAATATATTATCGCTACTGGCGATGATTACATTCCAGTTTATCTTACAGGTTTGTAAGGGTAATTTGATGATTATTCTTTAAAATGTTCTTGGGTGGGCTTTAGTTCATTTAATTCTGACAGCTAGGTTGCAAAAGGACCGCCACAAGATTGTATTTAAAAAGAAATGTTTCTTCAATATGACTGGAAGTTTATAGGATGATTTCTTTATTTCTTTCTTTATTTAGCTGGGACCGCAGGTACGATCACTCTGTGTGAAAGAAAAAAGACATGTAACATACCGAAAAATCAAGCGCGATAAATTTCCCGTTAAGCCTATAATACACTCGAGTATTTAATTATGTATTTAATAAACACTGCGCGAATTCTAGTGGTTAAAAACACACATCTATAAAACTAGGACTTAACTGAATTTATTAATTATAAATTCCTTCGCAACTTTAAAAGTTAATTTAAGCATCTATTATCTTTTGAAATAATATAATAGATAGATCATTATATTTAAAACTGGAACTCTTGAGATGGTTTAATTTAATAGATTTAAATTAACACAAAATCCATTGAAATAGAATGACTGAAATAGACCACTGATCACTTTACACAATATATATTACCGCTTTGCACAGAATAGAAATCACTGCAATTATATATAAAATCCAGGGGAAAATCTATAACAAGATTTCAATAAAGCTAGTGCTTCTGTAAAGGTCTGGCCAGCGAGTGATAAAAATGTCTATTCTTCATGGTCTATTTATCTAAAATGGAATGTAAGTTGAGTGGGACATGATAAACTTGACAGCTTATTTGATCTCACGAACTTTTGGGGATCTGACCGCCAAATCAAGAGAAGAAGCCGCCCCCTGGTCTTCGTATCTACGCTCGCTGCTGCCCGTTTCGGTTTTCCCCATTTCCTCGGTTCGGCGATTGACACTGAGACGCGAAAATAGCGGCAAGCAACTGCGTCTCGTATCAGGGACCACTACTGTCTTTGATAGCACCGATAGTCTCCCCTAAAATCCCTCAGTCTGTCTCTTTGATCTCGTGCCGCATACTACATGAGTTCCGCTCGGTTCGCTCTGGCGAAACGAAAGGTTACAACAAATGTTCAGGGGTTCTAATGTTATGAAAAGCTAAGGGTCCCTTTAATCATCCATCATATCAGGGAAAATTCACTTGTCAAACTAGACGTACGTCACAATAAGTTTAACTTAGATGTCAGATTGATGAAGTGTTTCTGTTGGCTGCTGATTGCTCCGTCGATCTACGATGCCTATAGTGAGGACACGTCCCATAAACGGCAGTGTTGGAGTAACAGCTCCTGTAGTCAATTGCGAGTATCTTCACCTGCCGTTAAAGGCAGGCGTCTCGTGTTGAGTACAAGCTATGAATCACAGATTTGTCTTACCAACTGGTATCGTAGACTGGTACCACAAATGGTATTGAAGGCACGTACCACGAACTTTAGAGAAAAACAAAGGCCTCTTCTAAGTTTTATGTTTTCTAATACTAATCAGGCGCCTTCCCGCTGTCTCTTCCAACGACTCTCTTTCTCAGCAATGTTATCTCCTCTGATTATACAGTATAGCTCAGTGGATATGATAAAAACTCACCATCACCAGCAGTTGAAACATGTCAAATTCAAAGTATAAAATACATGTTACAACTCACCCCAATAAATTATAATCTTTTGGCTTCCCTCTCAGCTTCTGCTTGTAACTTCCTTTCTTCTCTATCCATATGTTTGTCCACTTTAGTTGTGACATACTGAATAAGAGCATCACTTGTCAAGCCTAACTCCTTTCCCATCTACATGATCGCTGTCCTAAACTTCACCAAGTCAGCCATTATGTTACGTTGTGGGGTATATAGTTTTACTTCAACCAAATTATTTTAATTAATCATAATTAATTATGAACAGAACAAAATTGGTGCAACCTTGTGAGAGTCAATTATTTACTCAGTACTCTATAGCACTTTCCTTTTTTTTTAAATTCTATTATTTATCTTTTTCAAAATGTATTATTTCCAACTATTCTGTGGCACAAGATAGAAATAGTGGATAATGTATAATAATAAATAATAATAAATTCTTTAAGCGCCAAACACGGCGCATAAGGCAGAAACCAGTGCTCTCCAGGTTGTTCGTTGTGACGCCACTCCTCTTAGCTCTTGCACATTATTTAGGCCCAACGTTCTTCCTTCTCTTATTATTGTTCTTCTGAGTGTTTCTTTTGGTCTTCCTTTTTTCCGCTTACCCTCAGGAACCCAAGTGAGCGCCTGTAGTGGTATTCTGTTGTTTTGCATTCGTAGGACATGACCGATATATGACCATCGTCTTTTCCTTATATAGTCGGAGACATATTTCTGCCTAGAGTCTTCTCTTATTTGTCGATTAGTCTTGAATTCTTTCCAACTGATGTTCATGAGTTTTCTAAGACATTTGTTCTCGAATGTATTCAGCTTGTTCTCCAATGATTTTGTTATTTTCCAACTCTCACAGCCGTATGTTAACACTGAGATAACATTTGAATTAAACAGACGAAGCTTGGTATGTATATTCAATGATCGTAATTTCCAAATGTTAGATAATCTATTGAAGGCGCTAGCTGCCAAATGTATGGCTAATGTATGGCTCAGGATATAAAAGAATGTCCCGCGATCGAGCCCCCAGTGTAGCAAAAGGTTTTTATAAGTAGTATTACTGAAGAAACATAAATAGAATTCTGTCGTGAATGAGTGAAGTCCCAATGTTGGAGAGGAATACTGGTATCACAGGATAGTCACGGCTGTAAGTTTATCTGATTAAGAAAATATTCAGAGTAAAGTCAGATCCCATCTCGACTATATTATGTTCAGAACACCATGGGCTGGATAAACATAAAAGTGTGGTTAGTCAGCAGCCAGTATTAAATAAGCTGTATAAAAGACCAGGCTGTACCAAACATTTGACGGAAACAGACCCCACTTCATTATACTGCCCATTACAATAGCAATAGGTGTGGTTTCGGCCCCTTTGTTGTTTGACCGGCCCATACAAGGTCCACTTGAAGCATTGCTGCAGACATGGACTGATGAAAAAGCAAAAGGTAGAGAGCTTGCTGTGGGGGAGAAAGTTCTACTTCTGTTGCCCAGCAGCAACAATAAATTGCAGATAGGGTGGCAGGGACCATATGTGATTCTGGAAAAAACTCTCCAGAACCAATGACAAGATTGACAAGAAAGGGAAGGAGAACGTTTACCATGTCAATCTGCTCAAAAAGTACTATGACAGAGAATCATCCGAATTCGCACTCATTATGACCCTAGCCATGAAACAGAAATGAAGGACGAACCTCTTTACTCCATGGAATATCCATTTAAAGCTACAGAGAGTTATGAGCAAGTGAATATTAGTGATCATTTAACTCCCAAGCAGAGGAAGCAAGTTCAGAAGGTGTTAGAAACCCATGCTGACGTACTCACAGATAAGCCAGGGTGTACGGATCTGTTGGAGTACGACATGAAAGTTACTGACCCTACACCTGTAAGCAAGAAAACATACTCTATACCTTATGCGAAAGCACAAGCTCTCAGGGTAGAGATTGACTACTTGTTGAACGAGAAGATTAACTCAAAGTCAGAATCTCCCTATAGCTCAAGTACAGTGCTATTAAGGAAGCATAGTAGTGAACATAGGTTGTGCATCGATTACAGGAAGCTAAATGATCTCAAAGAATCTCAGGTTGATCCATTGCCTGACACAAACCAATTGTTCTCTACACTGAGTAAAGCTATATATTTTTCCGAAGTAGATCTAAGCAAGGGATACTACCAAATACCAGTGAAACTAGAAATTAGGAAAATGCTAGCATTTAGTACAACTGAAGGACACTATGAGTTCAATGTACTACCATCCGGGCTGAAAAATTCTCCAAATATATTTTCCCGACTGATGAGGAAATTGTTGGAACCTTTACAAAATCAATTTATCACTAGCTTCATGGATGACATTCTGGTTGCTACCAAAACATTTGAAGACCATTTAGCAGCACTCTCCATGTTGTTTGACAGACTGAGAGAAACTGGATTGGCTGCACGTCCAACCAAGTGCTATATTGGGTGTAAGGAATTGGAATTCCTGGGTCACACTATTTCTACAGGTCGCATGTCACCTGACCCAAAGAATATAGAGAAGGTAAGGAAGGCGCCAAGACCCTAAACTAAGAAGGATGTAAGGTCTTTTGTGTCCTTATGCGGGTTTTATCATAAATATATACCCAATGTTAACTCGCTGTGTCCACCGTTAACAGAACTTACAAAGAAAGGACAGCCTCACAAAATCCAATGGAATGCTGATTGTGAGCAAGCTTACACTGAGCTAAAGAACAAACTCACAAGCAAACTATCCTTACATTACCCGATATCACTCAGAAATTTGTACTAAGGACAGACGCTAGCAGTATTGGAATAGGAGCAACTTCTCCATATCTTTATGGAAAACATTTAATAATTTAAAGCAACCACCAACCTCTAATTTTTCTGGCTGTGTCTAGGAAATTAAATTCAAGACTGCTCAGATGGAGTTTACTTTTATCTCCGTATTCATTTACGGTGAACTACATCCCTGGGAAGCAAAATGTGGGAGCGGATTTTTTTAGCCGACACCCCACTACACAGGAACGACAGAAGGAAGAAAATTAACTACGTCAATGTTTACATTTATTAGCTGGACAAGTCAGCTTAAAAGGGGGGGGGGGGGGGGGGGAGGGGGGGCTATATGTAGCATGTTAACCACTGCCTAGGAAATGAATGAGAGAAGGAAAATATGTCATGTGTTGCAGGCACGATGCTTGTCTATTCTTGGAAGACAATATGGGTCAACAAAGCAAAAAATAGGAGCTTGCTGGAAAACCAATTGATAAGGCTACGACAGTTTACTATAGAGGATAAAACCGTAGGAAGTGTAGGTTAGTCTTAGTGACCGTATAAGTGTATGCAATGTCAGAAATGGATGAAAATGGGTTAAGGATAGAAAATGTATTGGATCTCACACAACGGAACCTCACAGGGTGACATTTATACTTAAATCTGATTGGGTTCTTCCCCAATAGAACCTCACGGGAAGTCACGTGCATGGGGAGCAAAAATCTGCTTATAACCTAGAGCATTTTAGGGTTTGAGCACTGTATTCCGTCTTTGTCAAAAGAGGAGGTCACAGACAGCCAAAACAAGAGCTCATAAATAGGATTCACTATAGGTCCCGCCACATGTGTAGCAAGAGGTTTTCAAAGATCAGACCCGAGAAAAACGTCCTTCTCAGGACGCCACTATTCGAGAAAGGATAGCATTATAATCAAAATGGTCCGAACTAAACCACACGCCAAAAAGAGGAAGGTTTACACCAGCCCACCAGAGCTGAACAGACAGGAGAAAAACAAAACCACAAACAACAAAGACAGACAGCCAGAGATCAAGACTGCCCCAAGTACTCGTGCCGGGACCGGTCCTTCTCCAACGCTTGACACAACGACGGAGTTAGATGTGACGTGTGTCGGCCCGACTAATGGTCTGAGTGGCCCGACTCCTGGTGAGACAGAGGATGGGGGAGATGCAAACGTCCCTGGCCTAGATGATGAAGATCCTGAACGTGAAGTCATGATGAGATCGTTACAACAGATGCTGGAAAGAAGAGAGAAAAGAAGACAGGAGCTTATAGCCATGTGGCCAGCACCATACGTATCCGAATCGACAGCAGAAACCGTGTCTACCTCAGAGAAGATGCACCAAACCCCGATGACAATCCAGAGTATAGAAAAAGGTCGGAAATCTACATCACCTACGACCCAGAAAACATCCCCGAAGCCACCACCACACGATGCCGAGTCGACAGCTGTGGCTACCCCAGGGAAGCTGATCCAAACTCCGAAGACGATAAAAACACCACTAAAGCAAGACGTCATAGTAGAGGCTCCATTGTGTAGTGATCAGGCAACAACTACAGAACGTGATCAGGAGTCAACAAAACAGAACGTGAGACCGTCCCACACACCACACACTCTAACGCAGACGGAAATCAGAACGTGTCACCTGCACAAACCAAGCAATGCCGGTTGTCACAAGACACTACAGGAGAGGATTGTTAAGATCACGCAGATGTCTGGAGGTGAGGCCTCACTCAGGGCCCTACCAGATGACAAAGTGATCAGCATCCTAGAGGCAATAACTGGCAGGTAAGGCATCTCTAAGGTACGGAGGCACGAAAAGGGAGTCGTGCTTTCGTTCAACAGCACGGATAAAACAACTTCGCTGATGACAGAACTGGAGGCCGGACCGAAAGAATTCATGCTGCCTCACCAGATAAAAGTAGTGATGGAGACCAGCAAGACAATAATGAAGTTGGTGCTAAGAGGGGTGGATACAAGATTTTCCGCTAGCGAAGTCCATGGTTGCCTACAAGCTGAAAACACAGGTGCACAGGTCATACAGGTCGAGAGGTTAAGGACATGGAATGGAAAAGATACCAATCTCGTGGTTGTAACTATTGATGGAGCGACAAGACCGGAGAGACTGACGCTAAAAACTACTTCAAAAAGGACGGAGGCATACATCCCTCCGGTCATGCAGTGCTCTAACTGCCAGCAGTTTTCCCACACCAAGAAAACGTGCAGAAGAGACACAGTTTGCCGGTATTGTGCGGGGAGCCACCCATATCGCGACTGTCCCAAGGCGATGAAGGATATCAATTACAAAGCGATTAACTCAAACCGTACCTGTGCAAACTGCCTCGGAAACCACGGGGCAAGGTACCGAGGCTGCCCTGTGTTTCAGGAAACAAAGAGCATCTTGAAGGAGGCCGTGTCCAAAAACATACCTTTCAGAGGCAAAACACAGAGTGGCTGCGGATGTTGCAGACAAACAGCGCACGAGTTACATCAGCTGACAGCGGAAGTAAAAGAAATGAAACGGAAACTCCAGGGCGAGAACAAAAGCAGGCAGATTCCCGAAAAACAAATTGACAGTGAAGATGTAATAGATCTGAAGAGCATTAGGGAAATGATGGACGACATGAAAAGAATACAGCAACAAATAGAAAGAGATGTTAAGAAGCTGACAGAACTGAAAGAAGAAAACTCTGAAATACTAAAAAGAATCGAAGCAGAACGAAGAGCCGTAGAGGAAATTACATCTAACACACGGGAAACAAATACGAACAACCAAACAGACGAAGAAGTCATAGAAGAAACACTAGAAAGACTACTACCTGCAATCATAGAAAAAGCGCTTTCTCAGATACAGGAGAAAAGGAAGACACAAGATTCAGAAACGAGGAGGGCAAAAACAAACAAAACCACACAAGCCAGATAGGGTGGCAGGATATGATAAACCCCATGAACACGCCACGACACCATGAACAGACAAGCAAAGAAGAGGTAACCAGACAGTCAGCTAGAGGTCCTTTTTAGGACCAGTCCTTTTCAGGACTATCAACCTACTAGCACCGAAGAAACAGCACGCACAATATACCCCAATTATAACCAATTTTCAGGTTGAACAGGGTATAACAACAACATAGTCGACAAACGAACGAACGAACGAACGAAGCAAGAGGTTTTAATAAGTGTATAGTGTCAGTAGTATTACTGAAGAAAAGAAATAGAATTATGTCTTGAATGAGTGAAGTCCCAGTGTTGGAGAGGAACACTCGTATCAAAGGATAGTCACGGCTGCGAAGGTATCTGATTAAGAAAGTATTCAAAGTAAAGTCAGATCCTAACGCACCACCTTTGCTATGTAACTACTTATGATAATCAAACAATTCAATAAAACTCAAACTTCAACAATATAAAATTAATAAGTCAGAGAGTTACAATTTTGAATTAATTAATATGTACACTATCTTTCGTTTTTTTTAGCTGAATCGTGAATGTTGGATGACGGAACTCAATCTTCTTCTTTGATCCTTAGCCGCCGACGGTCAAAGCAGTCAGTGGCCATCACGCCTAGTTGTGTCTTGTGGTGAATTTTTCTTAGGTATGTTGTGTGAAAAGAGGACAATTTCGACATTTCCTTCTCTGTAACTCTCCAGCATTCCGCACCATAGAGAAGCACAGAAAGCACACAGCTCTGATATAATCTTAATTTTGTGCTTGTGCTGTATTGAGAGGACTTCCAGATGTTGTTTAGGCTAAAAAAGGCTGTTCTTGCCTTATTCATTCTGATGTTGATGTCTTTGCCTGCCCCGCCGTCTGGTGTTACTATGCATCCTAGGTATGTGAAGGTGTCTGTCTGTACCAGTTGCTGATTCCTTACTGATATGGGCTCAGGGCTGCTCACATTGAGCGTCATGACCTCTGACTTCTTTAAATTGATGTTCAAGCCCACCTGCTGGCTAAACGTATTAAGTCTATCCGTTTTTTCCTGGATGTGTTGATGTGAATGCGCTAGTAGTGCAATGTCATCTGCATATTCCAGATCTTCCAATGTAGAAAATGTAGTCCATCTTATTCCTCTTGGACTGCCCTCTGTTGTCTGGCGCATCACCCAGTCTATGACTGTTAAAAATAGAGTGGTTGATAAGGGACATCCCTGTCGTACTCCCGTCTTCACCTCAAAGGTTAGGTTTCTCTGCCCAACACTACACGTAAAGTTGGCATAGAGGCTTTTTATGATTGACACTATGCAGCTTGGAATTCCATAAGCCCTCAGTATTTTCCATAAACTGTCCCTATGTATGCTGTCAAAAGCCTTTTCAAAATCAACGAAATTAATATACAGCTGTCTTTGCCATTCTGAGCACTGCTCTATAATGTTCCTGAGAGTGAATATATGATCTACACATCTTCTGTTCTTTCTAAATCCTGCTTGTTCTTTCCTCAGTTTGTAGTCTACTGCTTTCAAAATTCTCTGTATAATTATCCTGCCTAGTATTTTACTGGGAACTGAGAGAAGAGTGATTCCTCTCCAATTATTGCAGTCTGCAAGATCTCCCTTCTTCGGCAATTTGATAATTATTCCTTTGTTCCATTCTGATGGTGTTGTCCCCGTTTTCCAGACTTGTGCAAATAGCGGTTCAAATAGTTCTGCTGCTAGCTCAGGGTCTGTCTTAAATAGCTCTGCATTTAATTTATCATGGCCAGGAACTTTTCCGTTCTTTAACGCTTTGATTGCTGTGATGATTTATTCTTTTCGTGGAATGTCTGTATTTACATCTAGATCGTTTTCAGCCTCAGGAACATTCAATTGTGTCTCTGGTGGTTCCTTGTTCAGAGTTTCTCTGAAGTGCTCTGCCCATCTTGTTTCCTGTCCCTCTGCTGTCGTGATGAGATTTCCTTGCTTATCTCTTACTAATGTAATATTGTTTGCACCTCGTTTTCCGCTGATGAATTTAGTTATTTTGTATACTGTGCTTTGTTCATTTCTCAGTGCAGCCTCTTCTGCCTGTCTTGCAAGATCGTCTAGGAAATTTCTTTTGTTGGCTCGGGTTTGGCGTTTAACTTCCTTGTCCAGCTGACTGTACTGTTCGCTATATAGTTGCTTTAATCTGGGGGACTTCGCTTCTGTTTT
This sequence comes from Oreohelix idahoensis, assembly GCA_024509875.1. NCBI lineage: Eukaryota > Metazoa > Mollusca > Gastropoda > Stylommatophora > Oreohelicidae > Oreohelix > Oreohelix idahoensis. The sequence goes on from JAMPIV010009783.1 coordinate 114,219, forward strand.
CTTTCTTTTCATTTCCTGTCTCAGTTATATGGTATTTAATGTTTCTGGTGTTATCCAGTCTTGCTTCTTCCTTTCCTGGAATCCCAAGCATGATTTGCTGCTTTCCTTATATATTGTTGAAATGGTGTTGAATTTCTGGTCTATATCATCAGTCAATGTCTTTTCCTGACTTTTGGCAAATTGATATCGTTTCTTTATGTCAGCCGCAAAAGCTTTTCTGGTTAGGGGGTCCTTCAATTTACTGATGTCAAACCTTTTCTGTGTAGTTACAGTTTGTCCAGCCCACGGAACTCAATGGATAAGTATATTACAAAATTTGGATGATGGTGAATTTCTAATCTAAGAATTAAACTTAAAAAAAATGTGGCCTTGAGTCTTCCAAGTAAATTTTGAAAAGTTCAGCAAACGTTCCTTTCACTTTAGTCTCTTAGCTATGCTAATATTTGACACTGTTCATCATTAACAGTCATTGATTGGTTCTCCCACTTGGTTGCATGAACTGGCTACAGAAATACGTAACATTCGAATCTGTGCCTGTCCTCAGTAAGAATGTACACAATGTTGACTGAAGTCCGGCTCCAGTACCCCAAACACTGTTGTGGACTAGAGCTGAATTCCAGCAGACAATATCTGATGCTCCTGGGTTTCTTCAGGATGCAATGATTGTTCTGGAGACTTAGACGTCTGATTTGTGATGACACATATGAACCCTCTTAGAATAATTATAAAGTGCAGAAACGACTAGGTTTGGTGGGGATTGCGCTGCCCGGCATCAGATGGTACAGGTTTTAGCCTTGACAAGCTTCTCTCTAGCCTCCATCCTTTTGTCCTTATGATGTACATGTGTAGTTTCAAATTTCCGCTGTCTCTTTTTATAGGCTCGCATCCACCGTATCAGAGACCAAGGGTTGGTAACTCTGTCTTTAGTATCTGGTTTTAGCTTTTCTGAGTCGTAAGGTTTGCTTTCTTTCCATGTGTCGTTTTCCGTAATTGGTTCTGATACTGATTTTATATCAAATTTTAATCAGGAAAAACACAGCATCGTTAGTTTTACTAACACCTTTACTAGCACATTTCTCCAAATTACTTATTCCATGAATGAAATGAGACCATTTTCATCCATTTCTGACATTGCATACACTTGTACGGTCACTAAGTCTAACCTGCACTTCGTACGGTTTTATCCTCTATAGTAAACTGATCGGTTTTCCAGCAAGCTCCTATTTTTTTGATTGGTTGACCAATATTGTCTTCCAAGAATAGACAAGCAACGTGCCTGCAACATGTGACATATTTTCCTTCTCTCATTCACTTACTAACAAATGGTTAACATGCTACAGCATGATTAGGAGTAGCTGCTAAGATTAGAGAGTGTAAAACTCCCATAATAATACTGGAAGCCCACGCCTTAGGGTCCTCCTCATGGGGAAATAGAAGTATTCAGTAAGCCGTAAAGTCTTCTATCTGAGGGATAACTAATACCATTTACCTGAAGTCAACGCTAGACACCGTGACGAAGTAAACTGAGGAGTTACCCCACCTTGCTGCAAAGAACGTGCTACCGCCAAAAGATTTTACCCCTGAAGAGAAGGAACAGTTCAAACGTTACGGTGAACCAGCAGTGACGGAACCAGACTCCACCTGACCCCCACCCCGTCAGCTAAGTCGATCACTTGCACAACAAATGGACAATTTTATAAATGACAGCCTTTTCTGTGCAATCAAGTCTGTGTATTAATTAGTTACGAAGAATAGTAGTGACAGAAAAAGATTCCAGCAGACCCCACCCCGTCAGCTAAGTCGAACACTTGCACAACAAACGGACAATTTTATAAATGACAGCCTTTTCTGTGCAATCAAGTCTGTGTATTAATTAGTTACGAAGAATAGTAGTGACAGAACCAGATTCCAGCAGACCCCACCCCGTCAGCTAAGTAGAACTCTAGCACAACAAATGGACAATTTTGTTCTCTCATCTACCTACAACTAAAATCTTCCGATGAAGACAAATTTAATTTGATAAAATACCTTTATTTATTTTACCTTGTTAAACCAATAATTAATTAGTAAACCTGTTTTATATGTACATATAAATCTAGGGTTGAGTTAATCACTAGTGATTGAATTTGCACCCGTATGACTCATTTATTTAAAAGAGCACACACAAAGCTATAAAATAAATATTTTGTTGAATCACCTTCAGCTGTGGGCTCAGAAAATACGAGTCAATACTTTTTTCTCACAGAAGGAGCGGTGAATAATAAGTGTAAAACAACTTTGGTGATCTCAGTTGTTATACTTGTCTTTCTATAAATTCATGTGAGACTTCCTGGAATAGAAGCTTCATTCTTCTCTTTATATTTCTGCCAAGTGTAATCTTGAGCGAAGGCTGATACCTTTGAAAACCCTTATCTTTTACTCGGAGTTTGGCTATAACTGAACCACTGCTGCAGAGCAGTGGAGACTGCTCGAGACAGATCCCTTTTTTATTACGGAGTAGTGGCAGATAGCTCTGGATACTTTTACTCCGAAATGTACTTTTTAAAAGTGTTTTAAAAATAATTGTTTTCCCATTCTTTCGTATGCCCTAGGTACTATGGTAACAGTGATAAATGGGAAATCCGACCTCCTGTTTGACATTTTCTTTGAAGCTAATTTTCATTACTTTTATCTCTTCATAAATTTTTCTTTCTTTATACTGTATTTTGCAGCCAGCTGTAATCCTGTTGCTATATTGCATGAATTTGTGACCATATTGACTCCCATGCTTTGCAGTCGTGGTCCAACAGTGACCAAAAATCAAGAGTATCTAATATGGGCTTCAAAGGTATCTACCTTCGCACAAGATTACTCTTGGCAGAGATGTAGATAGAAGGGTGATGACACTTCTATTACAAAGGGAGTCTTCACAAGATATTCAGAATAAGCGAGAACAGTACTGCTTTGGCTGAGTATGTTTACTCTGTAAATCTGCCGACGCTTTTGTGAAGGATTTAAGCACTTCTTAAGTTCAGCTCGTTTAATTCCCCCACCCCTGATTTACTCAGTAGAATTCTATTATTTTAGTATAGCTCTGTTTAGAGTGTGTGTAGTAATTTGACTGAGACAAGCATGCAATAACTTTAAAATGATTAAATCGAAGTTTAATTTATAACATTACAAATAACAAAATTTAATAATCACTTTAGGTTTTAACAGTTGGAAAATAATTTGAATAGTTATGGATCAAGAAAAGCTATCATCACAGTCTTTAGGGAATGTGAGATGTTACAAGAAGTTCAAGTGGCAGCATATATTTGAACTTAGCTGCCTGTGACGATTCTGCTCCTTCTTATGGGTTGGTTCTTTTCACTCTGCTCACGCTCATCTCTGATCAAGGTTGTCGGCGGTAGCTCGTTTCCCATAAATGTCAAGGAGAGTCTACCACGTGGGTCCTTCGTCTTAAAGCTTAGGCCATGGTTCCTTTCTTGTTCCAGAGATAGTACTTTCTGCTGGTACCACCAATAAGCCAATCCTGACTCATAGACTTTTTTGCTCAGATGAATAAAAGAGACTGGAATCGGCCTAATAAGTTCCCTCTCTGACCTCGTATGTGGTTTTTCAGTTTCCTCAGTCCCGGTTTCATTATTTAAAATGTTAGAGATTTCTTGTGCTATATTGTAAGTCATGATAAATACTCCAATAAAAGGTGTCCGGATTATTAAGAAGGAATTCTGAATTATAATTCTTCACTGAAGCAGTCTGGTGTCTTGGCGAGCGATTTCTCAAGTGAAATAGCTTGAGAAAATGATCAGATTATATTCCCTGCCTTCCCACGCCTTCGTTTGTCATGAGCTATCAAAAAACTCCAATCATATTCAAACAGGCGGGATATGGGGCAATTTCAAAATATTCCGACATCGGATAATTTTGAACGTAAGGCACAGGTCAACTCTCCCATACATAGTAATACGATGTCCGATGCCCTTGTGTACAAACTTACAGACAGATCGGTAAACTCATACAACCGCGTGTTTCAAATGTAACTTAGATTACTTTATCAGAAAGTACTCTTGTAATAACAAGTAGGACAGGAAACGCTTATGTCATAAGTTTCCGCCGCGTACACGAGATCTTGTGCTAATCTTAGCCAAGCTGTGCCACTCCCTTGCGACTGCGAGTAATTATCTCAGCAAATCTGGGTAGCGTCAAGCAAATCGACAATACTCAAATATCTGCTACTTAGCAGAAAAATAACGAAGAAAGAAAGAAAGAAAAGTGCGACAATTGAGAGCACATAATACAAATCAGTACCAGACTTGTACCAATACTTCCGGAGTGAAAAAAGATCGATAGGGGCCGCTCCGTTTTGTAACAGTATTGCCGATTTCCATCAGAGCTTCTGAGCGGCTATCTATTTCTTTCTTTTTAATGTTCTTTGTATGAGTTGTGACATTAGGAGTTTGTGAGGAATACTAAAATGGGCTAACATTTTTCCTATTTTCAACAACAATTGTGGTTCGTGCTTTAGTTCTTCTGACAGAGCTTTCAAGTTGTCTGCTGATTGTTCAGTAGCCTCCCAGATATGGATTTCCTGTCAATGCCTTCTCGTCTGTTTAATTTGTGTGAGTGTGTGGCTCTTATTGCTGGTGCATATTGTGTGTGTGTGTGTAGAATATTTCATGAATAAAACAGGCAAAAATGTTCTCACACCTCGTACTTGTTACACACACATTTTCACACGAGGAACGCCGTCTGTGTTTCTGAACCTTGTAATTATTTCGTGCCAAACTTCCAAGCCTAAACGCTTTTCATTTTGCTCACTGTCTGTTTGTAGCCTTGTTTCCATTCATGAAGCATGAAAAAAGAGGGGGGGGGGGGGGGGGACAACAACAGCAGTTTTTGGACGAGATAACGGATGAAGACTAGAGTGTGTTACAACGTATCTTTGGCGTCTTAGATTAACGTGACATATCATCAGTGATAACACTGCTGTAGAATCGTATCACTAACCGTTGACAACGCGTTCCTTATAGAGCAGTTTCGAGGCCAAGGGAGAGAACAACACTTCCTAGAATAAAAGAGGTTATCGCCTTTTGATAAGACTTCGGCAAGATGTTTACAACAAATTATCAGCCCGCTCTTTGTCATTCAATTGCCATGCTGTCGTCGTATTGTATTGTAAACAATATCATCTTTATAGTTTCCTTTTCGTTCCCAAATCATCGCCATCACACCATGTTTGTGGTTCGTACACCTATATGAGTTGTGAGGTCATAGGCATGTTGCACAACAGACAATTGTAGTTACTATGAAGATCGTCCGATTAGAAGAGCGGTTAAAGCGCTTGCTTCCTCCAGCATTGTTACATTTAACACTTCAGTTCTCTACGGCAGTTATGCTATGGGACGACCTTCACCTTTTTAGTTCCTGGGAACTACTTCTACTCCTAGGCACCACCGGTGCCAGACTATTTTGCGCCCTAGGCAAGGCTAAGTAATTATTCTGCTTTCTCACACTTCTCACTCTCTTAACACACTGACACTCTACACTCTGCGCCCCTCTGAGGTCTGCGCCCTAGGCGGCCGCCTAGTTGACCTGATGGTAGCACCCGCCCTACTCCTAGGATAGAAGAAACATGGACGAGAAGTTAGAATATTGTCGAAAAAAGGTGATTCGTCTTACGAGGACAAAAGACAAAGAAAATAGTCTACGTTACGGCCACAAGGCCTTCGTCAGGAAAGGAAAGAAAGTGAAGGCTAGATAGGACACATAAAAACTAAATAAAATAAAAACTGGGTACTTCCCTGAAGGCAAGAACCGAAATTCTATCAAAATCGCTGTCCTGTTGATAAGCGCGTGGCTGAACAGAAAGCGACTTCCGCCGCCGGATGTACACAATGCATACTAAGAAACTAAAAAACGAAACCGGAAAATAAACTACCCAACGTGATAAAAGTGGGGACTGGAAATAGAAGAGGACAGAATGAGTGGGAGATAAATAAATATGAAATAAAAAAATGTATATGGCATACAAATAGAAGAATAGGATAAGAGTGGAAAGAGTAAAATAGAGCAAGAGAGGAGAGGGTGACCTCAGACAAAGGTGTGAAAAGTGTTGAGACCGGCTGGTTTTAGACACCCCATGCGGTGGATAAGACGGTTCTCAAGCTGTTCTCGGCTGGCAGTGTCAGAGGAGCAGGATCGGATCGCTGTGACCTGGATGTCGATGGGACCATGGTGGTCAGGACCATTGAAGTGTATAGCAACTGGTGTTGACTTTTGCTGAGCGATGTCATTTAAGTGCTGGCTGAATCTGTCCCCAAGTCGTTTGCCTGTTTGGCCAATATAGGTTTTGCAGCAACGTTTACATATGATCGTATAAATGACATTGCGCGATTCACACGTGAAGCTACTAGTGATGGTGTACGTAGCCTTAGGAAAGGACACCTTCTGGGTTGAGATGACATACTTGCACGTGTTGCATCGTGTCCGACCACAGGGTAGTGTGCCAAAGTGAGTGGCATTCTCCTTTGGGAGACGGCTGTGAACAAGAAGATCCTTCAAGTTCTTGTCACGTCTATATGCCACCAAAGGTGCTTCACTGAATACTTTTTGGGTCAGAGGCTCTGCTTGGAGGATAGGGAGGTGGCGGAAAAGGATCTGTTTGACAGTAGTACTGTGAGGGTGATGGGTCAAGATTAATTTGACTCTATCCGAAGTGGATTTATGGTGAGGTTTGAGGGCCTCCAGACGAGAGATGGGGAGCACACGTTGGAGAGCAGAGGTGAGAACATGTTCTGGATAAAGTCTGTTACGGAAGAAATCCAACATCTCATTTGCTCGTAAGTGGAAGTCATCGTCGTCTTGGCATAAACGGCGGAGGCGGAGAAGTTGTGAAAAAGGAAGGGAGTCACGACAGGCCCGAGGATGAGAAGAGGTATACAGGAGGTAGCTGTGGGCATCTGTCGGCTTGTAGTATACTGAGGTATTAAGGCCGGAGGGCGTGATAGAAATAGTAATGTCAAGGAAGTTGACAGATACTGTGGAGACGAGGGAGGTGAACTTGATGGTGGGGTGAAAGTGGTTCACAAAGTCGATGAAGCGGTGTAAATCAGTCTCAGACATATCTGTGAGACCTATGCCATCATCGATATATCTGCGGTAAAACCCAGGGAAAGGACCGGAGTATTGTTGCCATATCTGATGCTCCAAGTGGCCCATGAATAGACAGGCATAGCTGGGACCCATCTTCGTTCCCATGGCAACACCGCTAATTTGGTCAAAAAACTGACCATTGAATTCAAAGGAATTCAGTTGAAGGACCAGTTCAGCAAGACGGAGAAGAGTGACAGTGGATATAGAAGGGCAAGTGCGTTGGTCCAGAAAAAACTGAAGAGCTCGGAGACCATCAGAGTGGGGAATAGAGGTATACAGAGAGCAGACGTCCAGCAAGAAAAGACGGTAGGAGCGGTCTGCTGGGAGTCGGATAGAGGAGAAAGTTGTAAGAGCGTGATTGGTGTCTTTGATGAAGGAGGGAAGATTCTCAACGATAGGCTGGAAAATGCTATCGAGAAAGTCAGAAATGTGTTCAGTAGGACAAGAACAGGCTGAGACAATAGGTCTTCCAGGGTTTTCGATCTTGTGAATTTTGGGGAGCATGTAGAATACAGGCTTGCCCAAAGAGCTGTCATGAATCCTGAGATGAGATGCTTCGGGAGGAAGATCATTACTAGTGATAAGCTGTTTAATCGTGTTGTGTACAATGCGATTGTTAGAGACAGTCGCATCGCTGGTCCTGGACCTGTAAAAAGAGCCATTGGTCAACTGGTTTTTACCTTCACTTAGGTACAAGTCCTTCTGCCAGACGACAATGGCTCCTCCCTTGTCAGCCGGTTTGATGACAATGTCGTCTCTACGGCGAAGAAGGGAGAGAGCACCGGACTCCGCCGAAGTGAGATTGGAATAATGCAATCTACGAGGGCGGAGCTGCTGAATGTCATGGATGGTGTCTTGATATACAGGTCCAGGGCATGAGAGGCTCCAGGTTTAGGTGTAAAGGGAGGTTTAGTAGAGTCAGAAAAGCGTGCGAAGATGTCGGATTCAGCCTGAGACTGCGGAGTGCTGTCTTTCTCTCTAAAATGGAGCTTCAGCCTCATGCGACGGTGAAACCGATGAACATCCTGGAGGAGATTGTATTGGTCTAGGGTCGGACGAAGAGGAACAAATTTTAGGCCCTTACTAAGAACAGAGCGCTCTCCCTCAGAGAGGGGTAGATCTGGGGGGATGCAGACTACCTGAGTGCATGATGGAGTGGAGGATGGAGGGGTAGCTATGGGGGTAGGGATGAGACGGGATAGTTTATGGTGTTTAGACGTGGAAAGGAACTCATGCAGCTGCCGGTTCAGTGTGTGGATAGTGGTGCGTATCATAGAATAGAAAGGGAAGTTGTTGGAGGTGAGACAACGTAAGCGAAGCAGAAGCTGGGTCTGTTGGGCACTGAGGTCTGATAAAAAGGCGGGAGTGACTGGCGGCCACTACGCGCATACGTTGAAAGCCACATCTGGTCTCAATTCGTTGTAGGAGACGTTGTTCCCTAGGATTGAGTGTACCAGCAGATGGATGAAAATTGGAAGAAAATCCATTAGGAAGAATTTTGTGGTGGAGGCAGGTGTGAATAAAGTGGAGATGGGAGGTGAATCTAGTTTTCTTGAAAGTAACGAACGCAAAGTCAATAGCGACACGGGATATATCAGGAGGTAGGGAGCTAAAGCTGGTGGTAACCGACACACGGAGAGAGTTGATAAAATATTTCAGAGAGGGCATAGTGGGGAAAAGTAAAACGTCCAGAAAATAAAAAACGTAAAATATGAAATAAATAAAATATAAGACGCTGAAACAATAAATAAATAGGGTAGATTGCGGTAATATAAGGTATGAAGGAAGAATAGGGAAATACGAAAATAAATAGGTGAATAGGATATAAAATACTGAGAAAAGGCGATAGGATAGGATCAGGGAGATAAGCAGGATATGTAGATAGAGATACGAGATAACAGAGACACGGTGCAGTCAAAAAAAATATATATATAATCGAGGAAGTGGAGGGGAACTGCGGTAAGACGTGGAATACGATGGATGGGTTTGAAAAAAAATCGAAAAAAGGTGATTCGTCTTACGAGGACAAAAGACAAAGAAAATAGTCTACGTTACGGCCACAAGGCCTTCGTCAGGAAAGGAAAGAAAGTGAACGCTAGATAGGACACATAAAAACTAAATAAAATAAAAACTGGGTACTTCCCTGAAGGCAAGAACCGAAATTCTATCAAAATCGCTGTCCTGTTGATAAGCGCGTGGCTGAACAGAAAGCGACTTCCGCCGCCGGATGTACACAATGCATACTAAGAAACTAAAAAACGAAACCGGAAAATAAACTACCCAACGTGATAAAAGTGGGGACTGGAAATAGAAGAGGACAGAATGAGTGGGAGATAGATAAATATGAAATAAAAAAATGTATATGGCATACAAATAGAAGAATAGGATAAGAGTGGAAAGAGTAAAATAGAGCAAGAGAGGAGAGGGTGACCTCAGACAAAGGTGTGAAAAGTGTTGAGACCGGCTGGTTTTAGACACCCCATGCGGTGGATAAGACGGTTCTCAAGCTGTTCTCGGCTGGCAGTGTCAGAGGAGCAGGATCGGATCGCTGTGACCTGGATGTCGATGGGACCATGGTGGTCAGGACCATTGAAGTGTATAGCAACTGGTGTTGACTTTTGCTGAGCATATAGACGTGACAAGAACTTGAAGGATCTTCTTGTTCACAGCCGTCTCCCAAAGGAGAATGCCACTCACTTTGGCACACTACCCTGTGGTCGGACACGATGCAACACGTGCAAGTATGTCATCTCAACCCAGAAGGTGTCCTTTCCTAAGGCTACGTACACCATCACTAGTAGCTTCACGTGTGAATCGCGCAATGTCATTTATACGATCATATGTAAACGTTGCTGCAAAACCTATATTGGCCAAACAGGCAAACGACTTGGGGACAGATTCAGCCAGCACTTAAATGACATCGCTCAGCAAAAGTCAACACCAGTTGCTGAGCGATGTCATTTAAGTGCTGGCTGAATCTGTCCCCAAGTCGTTTGCCTGTTTGGCCAATATAGGTTTTGCAGCAACGTTTACATATGATCGTATAAATGACATTGCGCGATTCACACGTGAAGCTACTAGTGATGGTGTACGTAGCCTTAGGAAAGGACACCTTCTGGGTTGAGATGACATACTTGCACGTGTTGCATCGTGTCCGACCACAGGGTAGTGTGCCAAAGTGAGTGGCATTCTCCTTTGGGAGACGGCTGTGAACAAGAAGATCCTTCAAGTTCTTGTCACGTCTATATGCTCAGCAAAAGTCAACACCAGTTGCTATACACTTCAATGGTCCTGACCACCATGGTCCCATCGACATCCAGGTCACAGCGATCCGATCCTGCTCCTCTGACACTGCCAGCCGAGAACAGCTTGAGAACCGTCTTATCCACCGCATGGGGTGTCTAAAACCAGCCGGTCTCAACACTTTTCACACCTTTGTCTGAGGTCACCCTCTCCTCTCTTGCTCTATTTTACTCTTTCCACTCTTATCCTATTCTTCTATTTGTATGCCATATACATTTTTTTTATTTCATATTTATCTATCTCCCACTCATTCTGTCCTCTTCTATTTCCAGTCCCCACTTTTATCACGTTGGGTAGTTTATTTTCCGGTTTCGTTTTTTAGTTTCTTAGTATGCATTGTGTACATCCGGCGGCGGAAGTCGCTTTCTGTTCAGCCACGCGCTTATCAACAGGACAGCGATTTTGATAGAATTTCGGTTCTTGCCTTCAGGGAAGTACCCAGTTTTTATTTTATTTAGTTTTTATGTGTCCTATCTAGCCTTCACTTTCTTTCCTTTCCTGACGAAGGCCTTGTGGCCGTAACGTAGACTATTTTCTTTGTCTTTTGTCCTCGTAAGACGAATCACCTTTTTTCGATTTTTTTTTCAAACCCATCCATCGTATTCCACGTCTTACCGCAGTTCCCCTCCACTTCCTCGATTATATATATATTTTTTTTTGACTGCACCGTGTCTCTGTTATCTCGTATCTCTATCTACATATCCTGCTTATCTCCCTGATCCTATCCTATCGCCTTTTCTCAGTATTTTATATCCTATTCACCTATTTATTTTCGTATTTCCCTATTCTTCCTTCATACCTTATATTACCGCAATCTACCCTATTTATTTATTGTTTCAGCGTCTTATATTTTTTTTATTTCATATTTTACGTTTTTTATTTTCTGGACGTTTTACTTTTCCCCACTATGCCCTCTCTGAAATATTTTATCAACTCTCTCCGTGTGTCGGTTACCACCAGCTTTAGCTCCCTACCTCCTGATATATCCCGTGTCGCTATTGACTTTGCGTTCGTTACTTTCAAGAAAACTAGATTCACCTCCCATCTCCACTTTATTCACACCTGCCTCCACCACAAAACTCTTCCTAATGGATTTTCTTCCAATTTTCATCCATCTGCTGGTACACTCAATCCTAGGGAACAACGTCTCCTACAACGAATTGAGACCAGATGTGGCTTTCAACGTATGCGCGTAGTGGCCGCCAGTCACTCCCGCCTTTTATCAGACCTCAGTGCCCAACAGACCCAGCTTCTGCTTCGCTTACGTTGTCTCACCTCCAACAACTTCCCTTTCTATTCTATGATACGCACCACTATCCACACACTGAACCGGCAGCTGCATGAGTTCCTTTCCACGTCTAAACACCATAAACTATCCCGTCTCATCCCTACCCCCATAGCTACCCCTCCATCCTCCACTCCATCATGCACTCAGGTAGTCTGCATCCCCCAGATCTACCCCTCTCTGAGGGAGAGCGCTCTGTTCTTAGTAAGGGCCTAAAATTTGTTCCTCTTCGTCCGACCCTAGACCAATACAATCTCCTCCAGGATGTTCATCGGTTTCACCGTCGCATGAGGCTGAAGCTCCATTTTAGAGAGAAAGACAGCACTCCGCAGTCTCAGGCTGAATCCGACATCTTCGCACGCTTTTCTGACTCTACTAAACCTCCCTTTACACCTAAACCTGGAGCCTCTCATGCCCTGGACCTGTATATCAAGAACACCATCCATGACATTCAGCAGCTCCGCCCTCGTAGATTGCATTATTCCAATCTCACTTCGGCGGAGTCCGGTGCTCTCTCCCTTCTTCGCCGTAGAGACGACATTGTCATCAAACCGGCTGACAAGGGAGGAGCCATTGTCGTCTGGCAGAAGGACTTGTACCTAAGTGAAGGTAAAAACCAGTTGACCAATGGCTCTTTTTACAGGTCCAGGACCAGCGATGCGACTGTCTCTAACAATCGCATTGTACACAACACGATTAAACAGCTTATCACTAGTAATGATCTTCCTCCCGAAGCATCTCATCTCAGGATTCATGACAGCTCTTTGGGCAAGCCTGTATTCTACATGCTCCCCAAAATTCACAAGATCGAAAACCCTGGAAGACCTATTGTCTCAGCCTATTCTTGTCCTACTGAACACATTTCTGACTTCCTCGATAGCATTTTCCAGCCTATCGTTGAGAATCTTCCCTCCTTCATCAAAGACACCAATCACGCTCTTACAACTTTCTCCTCTATCCGACTCCCAGCAGACCGCTCCTACCGTCTTTTCTTGCTGGACGTCTGCTCTCTGTATACCTCTATTCCCCACTCTGATGGTCTCCGAGCTCTTCAGTTTTTTTCTGGACCAACGCACTTGCCCTTCTATATCCACTGTCACTCTTCTCCGTCTTGCTGAACTGGTCCTTCAACTGAATTCCTTTGAATTCAATGGTCAGTTTTTTTGACCAAATTAGCGGTGTTGCCATGGGAACGAAGATGGGTCCCAGCTATGCCTGTCTATTCATGGGCCACTTGGAGCATCAGATATGGCAACAATACTCCGGTCCTTTCCCTGGGTTTTACCGCAGATATATCGATGATGGCATAGGTCTCACAGATATGTCTGAGACTGATTTACACCGCTTCATCGACTTTGTGAACCACTTTCACCCCACCATCAAGTTCACCTCCCTCGTCTCCACAGTATCTGTCAACTTCCTTGACATTACTATTTCTATCACGCCCTCCGGCCTTAATACCTCAGTATACTACAAGCCGACAGATGCCCACAGCTACCTCCTGTATACCTCTTCTCATCCTCGGGCCTGTCGTGACTCCCTTCCTTTTTCACAACTTCTCCGCCTCCGCCGTTTATGCCAAGACGACGATGACTTCCACTTACGAGCAAATGAGATGTTGGATTTCTTCCGTAACAGACTTTATCCAGAACATGTTCTCACCTCTGCTCTCCAACGTGTGCTCCCCATCTCTCGTCTGGAGGCCCTCAAACCTCACCATAAATCCACTTCGGATAGAGTCAAATTAATCTTGACCCATCACCCTCACAGTACTACTGTCAAACAGATCCTTTTCCGCCACCTCCCTATCCTCCAAGCAGAGCCTCTGACCCAAAAAGTATTCAGTGAAGCACCTTTGGTGGCATATAGACGTGACAAGAACTTGAAGGATCTTCTTGTTCACAGCCGTCTCCCAAAGGAGAATGCCACTCACTTTGGCACACTACCCTGTGGTCGGACACGATGCAACACGTGCAAGTATGTCATCTCAACCCAGAAGGTGTCCTTTCCTAAGGCTACGTACACCATCACTAGTAGCTTCACGTGTGAATCGCGCAATGTCATTTATACGATCATATGTAAACGTTGCTGCAAAACCTATATTGGCCAAACAGGCAAACGACTTGGGGACAGATTCAGCCAGCACTTAAATGACATCGCTCAGCAAAAGTCAACACCAGTTGCTATACACTTCAATGGTCCTGACCACCATGGTCCCATCGACATCCAGGTCACAGCGATCCGATCCTGCTCCTCTGACACTGCCAGCCGAGAACAGCTTGAGAACCGTCTTATCCACCGCATGGGGTGTCTAAAACCAGCCGGTCTCAACACTTTTCACACCTTTGTCTGAGGTCACCCTCTCCTCTCTTGCTCTATTTTACTCTTTCCACTCTTATCCTATTCTTCTATTTGTATGCCATATACATTTTTTTATTTCATATTTATTTATCTCCCACTCATTCTGTCCTCTTCTATTTCCAGTCCCCACTTTTATCACGTTGGGTAGTTTATTTTCCGGTTTCGTTTTTTAGTTTCTTAGTATGCATTGTGTACATCCGGCGGCGGAAGTCGCTTTCTGTTCAGCCACGCGCTTATCAACAGGACAGCGATTTTGATAGAATTTCGGTTCTTGCCTTCAGGGAAGTACCCAGTTTTTATTTTATTTAGTTTTTATGTGTCCTATCTAGCCTTCACTTTCTTTCCTTTCCTGACGAAGGCCTTGTGGCCGTAACGTAGACTATTTTCTTTGTCTTTTGTCCTCGTAAGACGAATCACCTTTTTTCGATTTTTTTTCAAACCCATCCATCGTATTCCACGTCTTACCGCAGTTCCCCTCCACTTCCTCGATGTTCTCCTGTTCAATGGCATCCCTTTATAACTGTATGTCCAATAGCCACATACCTATTTGTGTATTTTTATTTTAATCAATATTCTAACTTCTCGTCCATGTTTCTTCTATCCTAGGAGTAGGGCGGGTGCTACCATCAGGTCAACTAGGCGGCCGCCTAGGGCGCAGACCTCAGAGGGGCGCAGAGTGTAGAGTGTCAGTGTGTTAAGAGAGTGAGAAGTGTGAGAAAGCAGAATAATTACTTAGCCTTGCCTAGGGCGCAAAATAGTCTGGCACCGGTGGTGCCTAGGAGTAGAAGTAGTTCCCAGGAACTAAAAAGGTGAAGGTCGTCCCATAGCATAACTGCCGTAGAGAACTGAAGTGTTAAATGTAACAATGCTGGAGGAAGCAAGCGCTTTAACCGCTCTTCTAATCGGACGATCTTCATAGTAACTACAATTGTCTGTTGTGCAACATGCCTATGACCTCACAACTCACATAGGTGCACGAACCACAAACATGGTGTGATGGCGATGATTTGGGAACGAAAAGGAAACAATAAAGATGATATTGTTTACAATACAATACGACGACAGCATGGCAATTGAATGACAAAGAGCGGGCTGATAATTTGATGTAAACATCTTGGCGAAGTCTTATCAAAAGGCGATAACCTCTTTTATTCTAGGAAGTGTTGTTCTCTCCCTTGGCCTCGAAACTGCTCTATAAGGAACGCGTTGTCAACGGTTAGTGATACGATTCTACAGCAGTGTTATCACTGATGATTATGTCTGAATGATTGTACGTTAATCTAAGACGCCAAAGATACGTTGTAACACACTCTAGTCTTCATCCGTTATCTCGTCCAAAAACTGCTGTTGTTGTCACTCACCGCACCCTTCACACCCACCCCCCTCGCTTCCCCCGCGTGCTCCCCACTCCCCCCCCCCCTCCCCCCCCCCCTCTTTTTTCATGCTTCATGAATGGAAACAAGGCTACAAACAGACAGTGAGCAAAATGAAAAGCGTTTAGGCTTGGAAGTTTGGCACGAAATAATTACAAGGTTCAGAAACACAGACGGCGTTCCTCGTGTGAAAATGTGTGTGTAACAAGTACGAGGTGTGAGAACATTTTTGCCTGTTTTATTCATGAAATATTAGACAGAGAAGCCGACAGAAAGGCAAACAGACAGACAGACTGGCAACAAGATAGATAGATAGATAGATAGATAGATAGATAGATAGATAGATAGATAGATAGATAGATAGATAGATAGATAGATAGATAGATAGATAGATAGATAGATAGATAGATAGATAGATAGATAGATAGATAGATAGATAGATAGATAGATATAATGGATCTACACACACACAATATGCACAGCAATAAGAGCCACACACTCACACAAATTAAACAGACGAGAAGGCATTGACAGGAAATCCATATCTGGGAGACTACTGAACAATCAGCAGACAACTTGAAAGCTCTGTCGGAAGAACTAAAGCACGAACCACAATTGTTGTTGAAAATAGGAAAAATTTTAGCCCATTTTAGTATTCCTCACAAACTCCTAATGTCACAACTCATACAAAGAACATTAAAAAGAAAGAACTAGATAGCCGCTCAGAAGCTCTGATGGAAATCGGCAATACTGTGACAAAACGGGGCGGCCCCTATCGATCTTTATTTCACTCCGGAAGTATTGGTACAAGTCTGGTACTGATTTGTATTATGTGCTCTCAATTGTCGCACTTTTCTTTCTTTCTTTCTTCGTTATTTTTCTGCTAAGTAGCAGATATTTGAGTATTGTCGATTTGCTTGACGCTACCCAGATTTGCTGAGATAATTACTCGCAGTCGCAAGGGAGTGGCACAGCTTGGCTAAGATTAGCACAAGATCTCGTGTACGCGGCGGAAACTTATGACATAAGCGTTTCCTGTCCTACTTGTTATGACAATAGTACTTTCTGATAAAGTAATCTAAGTTACATTTGAAACACGCGGTTGTATGAGTTTACCGATCTGTCTGTAAGTTTGTACACAAGGGCATCGGACATCGTATTACTATATATGGGAGAGTTGACCTGTGCCTTACGTTCAAAATTATCCGATGTCGGAATATTTTGAAATTGCCTCATATCCCGCCTGTTTGAATATGATTGGAGTTTTTTGATAGCTCATGACAAACGAAGGCGTGGGAAGGCACTGAATATAATCCGATCATTTTCTCAAGCTATTTCACTTGAGAAATTGCTCGCCAAGACACCAAACTGCTTCAGTGAAGAATTATAATTCAGAATTCCTTCTTAATAATCCGGACACCTTTTATTGGAGTATTTATCATGACTTACAATATAGCACAAGAAATCTCTAACATTTTAAATAATGAAACCGGGACTGAGGAAACTGAAAAACCACATACGAGGTCAGAGAGGGAACTTATTAGGCCGATTCCAGTCTCTTTTATTCATCTGAGCAAAAAAGTCTATGAGTCAGGATTGGCTTATTGGTGGTACCAGCAGAAAGTACTATCTCTGGAACAAGAAGGGAACCATGGCCTAAGCTTTAAGACGAAGGACCCACGTTGTAGACTCTCCTTGACATTTATGGGAAACGAGTTACCGCCGTCAACCTTGATCAGAGATGAGCGTGAGCAGAGTGAAAAGAACCAACCCATAAGAAGGAGCAGAATCATCACAAGCAGCTAAGTTCAAATATATGCTGCCACTTGAATTTCTTGTAACATCTCACATTCCCTAAAGACTGTGATGATAGCTTTTCTTGATCCATAACTATTCAAATTATTTTCCAACTGTTAAAACCTAAAGTGATTATTAAATTTTGTTATTTGTAATGTTATAAATTAAACTTCGATTTAATAATTTTAAAGTTACTGCATGCTTGTCTCAGTCAAATTACTACACACACTCTAAACAGAGCTATACTAAAATAATAGAATTCCACTGAGTAAATCAGGGGTGGGGGAATTAAACGAGCTGAACTTAAGAAGTGCTTAAATCCTTCACAAAAGCGTCGGCAGAATTACAGAGTAAACATACTCAGCCAAAGCAGTACTGTTCTCGCTTATTCTGAATATCTTGTGAAGACTCCCTTTGTAATAGAAGTGTCATCACCCTTCTATCTACATCTCTGCCAAGAGTAATCTTGTGCGAAGGTAGATACCTTTGAAGCCCATATTAGATACCCTTGATTTTTGGTCACTGTTGGACCACGACTGCAAAGCATGGGAGTCAATATCGTCACAAATTCATGCAATATAGCAACAGGATTACAGCTGGCTGCAAAATACAGTATAAAGAAAGAAAAATTTATGAAGAGATAAAAGTAATGAAAATTAGCTTCAAAGAAAAATGTCAAACAGCAGGTCGGATTTCCCATTTATCACTGTTACCATAGTACCTAGGGCATACGAAAGAATGAGAAAACAATTATTTTTAAAACACTTTTTAAAAGTACATTTCGGAGTAAAAGTATCCAGAGCTATCTGCCAATACGCCGTAATAAAAAAAGGGATCTGTCTCGAGCAGTCTCCACTGCTCTGCAGCAGTGGTTCAGTTATAGCCAAACTCCGAGTAAAAGATAAGGGTTTTCAATGCTATCAGCCTTCGCTCAAGATTAACTTGGCAGAAATATAAAGAGAAGAATGAAGCTTCTATTCCAGGAAGTCTCACATGAATTTATAGAAAGACAAGTATAACAACTGAGATCACCAAAGTTGTTTTACACTTATTATTCACCGCTCCTTCTGTGAGAAAAAAGTATTGACTCGTATTTTCTGAGCCCACAGCTGAAGGTGATTCAACAAAATATTTATTTTATAGCTTTGTGTGTGCTCTTTTAAATAAATGAGTCATACGGGTGCAAATTCAATCACTAGTGATTAACTCAACCCTAGATTTATATGTACATATAAAACAGGTTTACTAATTAATTATTGGTTTAACAAGGTAAAATAAATAAAGGTATTTTATCAAATTAAATTTGTCTTCATCGGAAGATTTTAGTTGTAGGTAGATGAGAGAACAAAATTGTCCATTTGTTGTGCTAGAGTTCTACTTAGCTGACGGGGTGGGGTCTGCTGGAATCTGGTTCTGTCACTACTATTCTTCGTAACTAATTAATACACAGACTTGATTGCACAGAAAAGGCTGTCATTTATAAAATTGTCCGTTTTGTTGTGCAAGTGTTCGACTTAGCTGACGGGGTGGGGTCTGCTGGAATCTTTTTCTGTCACTACTATTCTTCGTAACTAATTAATACACAGACTTGATTGCACAGAAAAGGCTGTCATTTATAAAATTGTCCATTTGTTGTGCAAGTGATCGACTTAGCTGACGGGGTGGGGGTCAGGTGGAGTCTGGTTCCGTCACTGCTGGTTCACCGTAACGTTTGAACTGTTCCTTCTCTTCAGGGTAAAATCTTTTGGCGGTAGCACGTTCTTTGCAGCAAGGTGGGGTAACTCCTCAGTTACTTCGTCACGGTGTCTAGCGTTGACTTCAGGTAAATGGTATTAGTTATCCCTCAGATAGAAGACTTTACGGCTTACTGAATACTTCTATTTCCCCATGAGGAGGACCCTAAGGCGTGGGCTTCCAGTATTATTATGGGAGTTTTACACTCTCTAATCTTAGCAGCTACTCCTAATCATGCTGTAGCATGTTAACCATTTGTTAGTAAGTGAATGAGAGAAGGAAAATATGTCACATGTTGCAGGCACGTTGCTTGTCTATTCTTGGAAGACAATATGGGTCAACCAATCAAAAAAATAGGAGCTTGCTGGAAAACCGATCAGTTTACTATAGAGGATAAAACCGTACGAAGTGCAGGTTAGACTTAGTGACCGTACAAGTGTATGCAATGTCAGAAATGGATGAAAATGGTCTCATTTCATTCATGGAATAAGTAATTTGGAGAAATGTGCTAGTAAAGGTGTTAGTAAAACTAACGATGCTGTGTTTTTCCTGATTAAAATTTGATATAAAATCAGTATCAGAACCAATTACGGAAAACGACACATGGAAAGAAAGCAAACCTTACGG
>JAMPIV010009784.1:0-155013 GCA_024509875.1 Oreohelix idahoensis
GGGGTGGGGGAATGGTTAGGATTTGGGTGTTGGTGAGGAGAAATAGTATTGAATGAGGGTTTATTTGTGAAGGGTAGAATGTAAGAATTCTCGGGGGGGTAAATGTGGGAGAGGGGTGGTATTATGGGTTTATTTGGTTGTTTATTCTGGTGGTGATTTTGGGGTTAATTGGATTGTGTTGTTTATTTTGGGTTGTGGGTCCAGGGGTGGGGTGTGTTGGGGGGGTTTGGGTAGTTTGGTGGGGGGGTTATGGGGGGGGGGTGGGTGGGGGGGGGGGGTTTGGGGGGGGGGTTTGGTGGGTTGGGGGGGGTTTTTTTGGTTTTGTTGGGGGGGTGGTGTTGGGGGGTGTGTTTGTGTTGGGTGTTTTTTGGGTGGTTTTGGGGGGTTTTGTGGGTGGGGGTTTTTGTTTTGTTTAATTGGGGGTGGGGGGTGGGTGTTTGTGGGTGTTTGTGGGTGAATTGGGGGGGGGGGTTATATGGTTTGGGTGGGGGGGGGGGGGGTGGGGGATGGGGGGGGGGGTTTGGGGGGGGGGGGTTGTTGTATTTTTTTAGGGGGGGGGGGGGTTGGGTGTTTTATAGTTGGTGTTGTGTGGGTGTGTGTTGTATTTTTTTTGGGGGGGGGGTTGTTGGGGGGGGGTGGGGGGTGGGGGGGGGGTGGGGGGGGTGGTTGTTGGGGTTGGTTGTTGGTGGGTGGTTGTGTTTGTTTTTTGTTTTGGGGTGGGTGGGGTTTTTTTTTATGTTGTTTGTTTGGTGGGGTGGTTTTTGGGGTTGGGTGGGTTTTGTTTTGGGGGGTGTGTTGGGGGAATTGGTGGTTTGGTCTTGGGTTTGTTCTATTTTAATCGACCTATATTTTGGTGATTGTACACTCTTTAGGTTAGTGGTAATGCAAAAATCGTCATTTTGACGTGTTCTAATGGTGAGCTAACTGGGGTCGTTTTGCCTAAGTCACAGGAATGTGTAAAATTCACATGCTAGTTGTTTTTTGAATGTGTGTTTTGACAAGCACTTGTATTTTACACAGTGACATGGTTTACTTACGTTAATGTAGTGATAAATTAAACACGACACCGATCACCATGTTTGGGGTGAACCGTGGGGTATGGGGGTAGGAACTAATTTAATGCCGTTTGAGTAGTTGGTTTATACAGTTATATTAAACAAAATAGTGAGTATAACCAAAAGGAAAATATATCAACAGAAGAAATATATAAAACTTGGTTTGATAATGGGGAAGACGCTGGTTCATTCACCTAACACTGGGCTGCCTAGCAAAAATGTATATCTATCTAATTAATCTCATCTTAATTGTCGGTTTGGATTAGTTGGGTAATAATAATCGTTGGGGGTATTGGGGTAGGTTCTCGCGTGGATCTCTCTTTTGTATATACAGCTCCTTCGGTTTTCCCGCCAGTGTGGTTTTTACGACGGTACTATTTTTTTTCCACACGTTACAATTTTTTTCTAAGAAACTAGCGTCCCTCCTGTCTGTTTCGAAACCTTTTTCACCGTTTTCTGTTTTGGTGGGGTGGGGGACTTGTAGGTAACATCTCTCTTTTCCATCAGTGGTAAACAATGGAAAAAACGTCCAAATTAAAGGGTCAAAAACTCTCACTTGCAAAACACGCATTGTAGGTATTTTTTTGGGCCTGGCACAGTCTTTTGCCCTCTCAGGAACTACGACCGGGAGTATACTGAACTTTTAATGATACTGACGTAGGATTGGTGCACAAAATCGCCGGGGGGGGGGTGCTTAAAATGGTCTGGCATTCTTATTCCATGTAGTATTATAGCACGTATAAGTGCTAATGTATGCCAGGCGGTCACACTAGGCTCCTAGAGAGCTTGCCTCTCACGATAAAGTTACCGGGCTCCGGGATCGAAACCTTTTAGCTTCACGATCCAGTCTATCCAGATGTAAAATGGTACATGAATTGCTATTGAGTTGGGGAAAGCAAAAGCAGTAAAGAAGATTAACTCGTCATTCGGAGGGGGTGGGGCAGCTGGACGGGGGTATAGTAGTCTCTAAACGGGGGGGCAACTCTCCTATTATGGGCAATATCTGCTGTAGGACTACCTTTATCCTGTTTTTTTAACGTACTGCTGAAGAGTGCTGTTGTGGTTTTCAAGCTGTACACAGTAGGGGGTGAGCATCTCGTACGTAACAAGGGGGAGCATGACTATGTGTCAACCAGTGTTGACAGATGACTTTAACATCATATTATTAAACTAATGCCAATTGAGACAACTGTCAATAACTTCCACAAAAACGAATCGTGACTTGCGATGTTTCATGGGATTGTATTTAGAATTTAAAAATTCTTTGAAAAAATCATCGTTTTCTGCTACAGTATATTTTAAAGATCATAAAAACCTCATAGACAAGTCTAGAATCTCCCTTTTAGAATCAAATCGAAGTTTCAGATATAGCTCATTCTAAACTCAAGATATTAGCTTACCAAATATACGTCCATAATTTGATATACAACATAAGATTTGCATATGAATTGACAACATAGATCCTTTAGGGTTCTTCCTTTATCTTCTCATCTTCATACTGACAGCCAGTGCAAAGACACGCATTACTGTCTCACTGTTATACTTACATTTCGATCAGAAATCCTCGTCTCTCTCCGGTGTACGCTTTACGCATTACATATCAACCAACGTGCATTCCGGTTAGTCTCGATGCGTTTCGGTGCACGAAGCAAAATATTGTGGAGCATGTCCCGTTCTGTGCACAAGGATTGTGACGTTATTGCCTCCCCTGCTTTGCAGTAGTGGTCCAACAATGGCCATAACTCAAGAGTATATATTATAGGCCTCAATGGAGTCTATCTTTATTCAAGATTACTCTTGGCAGAAATGTAGACAGAAGAGTAGTAAAGCTCTTCTATCACATGGGAGTCTTCACAAGATATTCAGATAAGCGAAAACAATGCTGGCTGTCGCCACGCACGCTAATTCTATAATCTGCCGACACTTTTATGAAGATTTCAAGCAATGGTTGTTCTAGCTCGTTAAGCCCCCACCGATGAGTTAATCAGTGGAATTATTATTATAATATATATATATATATAGCTCTGATTAGAGTGTGTGTTTAGTAACTTTGACTGAGACAAACATGTAGTACATTTAAAAAATTAAATCGAAGTTAAATTTGTAACATTACAAATAACAAAATTGAATAATCACTTTAGGTTTAACAGTTTCAAAATAATTTGAATAGGTATGGCTAAAGAAAAAGCTATCATCCTTGGTGATTGCGAACAGGGTTAAGAAGTTCAAGTGGCAGCATATGTTTGAACTTAGCTGCCAATGACGGTTCTGTCTTTTCTCACTGATCACTCGTCTCTGGTCAAGGTTGTCGGGTGTAGCTCGTCTCCCACAAACTTCAAGGAAAGTCTACACAGTGCATCCTTTGTCTTAAAGCGTAGGTCACTGATCCCGTCTTGTTCCAGAAATATTACGTTCTGCTAGTACCACTAATAACAGTGATAGAAGAATAGAAAAGAACGCTCTTCTGTGTATGGCGTTCTCCGACACATAGTTATGTGCCCCGCCTCTTCTATTTCACCATCCCACTTAACTCAGAGTTTACCCTTGATGAGAATTAAATCTAATGCCCCGGAATAAAACTTCCTTTACATTCAAACTGAATAGCTTTAGCTTTACATTACATTTAAATGAAAAGGCTAAACGTACAGATATAATATGTTTTACATTTACATCTCCACTGTTTGAAAAGTGTTCACAATATAAATTCATTTATGTTTCATTTACATTTACCTTTGTGGAAATGTTTGAAACTTCCATTAACTAAAATGAATATTTTCACATAGACATTTACGTTGGTTTAAAGCGTGAAACCTTACATTAATTTTAAAGTGATTATGTTTATATGGACATTTACATGGCTTTGAAAATGTAAGTCTTTTTCTTAGAATGTACATCAGTTCTGTTCATCTTTCCCTCCCTGCTCCATAGAGAACCTGGAACTACTTTATGCTTTTAGTTCTCTTTACGAAAATATCAATAAAGCTGATGTTGCCAGCCTCAAATGACTTTGACATCCAATAGCGAGTTTCACACAATAAAATTCACATGGTAATATATACACATATATGTTAGTTCACATGTTAGTAATAAAATACGAAATGTAAATTACAACTTACGCCAATCCTGGCTACAGACTTGTCGCACAGATGAATAAAAGAGACGAATCTTCTCTTACACGTGTCTGGGATTTCTTTTAATTTTACAATAGATTGCCCCTTCTGACTCCGTGTTTCTTCAGTTTCCTAGTTCCGGTGTTCGTTATTCAAATATGAAAGAGATTTCCTGTGCTTTATAAGTCTTATCGGGTTCTCCAATAAAAGGACCGGATAACAATTAGGAATTATGAATCTAGTATTCACTGTGGCGAGGTCTGATGTTGTCTCGGCGAGCGTGCAAATCACATGGAAATAAAATTGTGAAATTGTCAGCCTTTATTCCCTCCAGTGATGTTATGAATCTAATCAGAAAGGTCTAATCATTTCAAACAGGTCAGGTGTGGCACTTTTCAAAATATTTTCCTACACGGAAAATAAGGTGCGTGCCTGCAAAGGTCACGTATTACCATATATGGACATCTGATTCCTTGCATACACTCTCACCAACACATTTGTAGACTCATATTGTCTAAAATGTAATAAATCCATGATTACTTTTTAACCAAGGACAGGACGCAATTATATCCCATTTGTCTACCCACATGTGTCACACAGATAGTAATCTCGTTATCTGTCGTATTTTATTGCGCAAACTCTGGGTCTTATCAGGGATTTAAGCCGACAGCGCATACCGATGTAAGTCTTAGTCTGCCGCGCCTATAACCACAAATCTGGGTAGCACTCCTTGCAAATGTGATATTTATCACCTACATGGAGATTTTATAAAATAAGATATCTGCTACTTAGCAGAAAAAAGACAGAAAGAAAGAAAGAAAAGTGCGATAATTGTTTTTTTCCCCCGTGAAATAGCGATTAGCTGCGTATACGAGAAGGTGTAAATGTATAACTGAATGAGTCGGTGTGGCACAGTAAAAAAAAACAATTCACATCTTCTTTCAGAGGTTTTTTTTCCGTCTTTTTATTTATTGACTCATTCAATGTCTCGCTGTAATGTTTACGGTCTTGTTGTCTGTTTGTAGTGTGACTATTAATATAAGTACATCATGCTGACAGCGCGAATGCTTAAGGGCATTCTCGGGACATAAAACTGGCAGAAGAACACAAGTCATCTGGTCCACGATACATGTCGATATTTATTTAGTTCTTCACAACAATTCAAGCAATGGTAGAAAAATGGAGAATCTTGAACATCTGTCTCCTCAAACAAAAGTGAATGGTTAGTCCATAAGAAAATAAGCACTCATAGTGGCATAACATCAATATAGTCTCATCTACCCAGTTCTGGCCGCTGTACTAATAGGTGCGTGTCAACTATCGACACCGAAGTAATGTAGACCGAAAACGTGAATATATATATATATATATTTCTTGAAAAAATACTTCTCTATAAGGTGCGGAACTTCTTCTAAGTTCGGGACCATCTTAACGATCGGTGAAGAAACAAGTGGCGGCCTTCGAAGTTATATTAATGCCACATAAAGATACAAAAATCATCCACGATTCTAGGAGCTCAAAAATACGTCTTACTAGGACGAATGAAGTATACGAACGGCCCTGAATATTCGCTGTTGGAATAAATTTGCGAACGCGTTACCTCATTGACAACCGGTGACGTATTAAATATGCAGTGTTCAATACGTTAAAAATCGTGCAAAAACATGAGTTACCACAAACAGACGTATTTCCTCAAATAACAATGTCTATATGCCTGTGTGTGGCAATATACCATGACATATTAACTTTATTCCTTAAACTCGCCGACTCATACACATTAATTTATTGCAAAACTATGAATGTAAGGCTCTCACTTAATTTTTAAAAAAAATATGTCTTTCCATTTTTAACTGGCGACTTTAAATATGTGCCCAGACACAGCCATATAGCTATTGACACCAGTGTCGAATTAAGCCAAGAAGAGCCTCAAGGCCCCCCCTCCCCCCCCCCTCCCCAAACAAAGACGTAACAGGAATAATTTTAATTTTTTTTTCAAACCCCTTAGCATGGTGATGGTATATACTAGTGTTATTTATGATTTCGCAGGGATGCATTATGTCTTTTAAGCTATTTTTGTTTTTACAATCTATTTAGAACGTTGTAAAGTGCAAACATTTTCTTGTTATCCATAAATCTTTGCATTTTTACATTGTTTTAACTTATGCACGGACCACCAAGAGCTCCTGGCCCCTAGGCTGAAGCATACTTGGCATTATCCACAGTTTGGTCTTGACAGACACTCACATGGTCTAACTCACATCCACATACTTCCACTATTGCATACACACACGCCCATACCCACACATAATCATGCACACATGCTTGCACTTATCTACACTCATTCCGAAGCGTTCTACACATATTTCCTGAAGTCCCGGTGCCCACAAGCCCCACACAAACCCACTTCCCGTAAACTTGTAATAAAAGCTATATGTTATTGGGATTTATGGGTCCAGTGATCGTCTGCCCATTTAATGTTCAAACATCAGCCAGCGAACAACATACACGCTAGACGCGTGAAATATCGACTCGGGCACTTTTCCAACAAAGTTGATCTGACAGGTATTACAATCATCATCATCAGTTGCCATCTCCACAACGAAGGTTGGCTGTAATGGATCTCCAGCGTCTTCTGTCTCTTGTCTTGGTGGTGCACTCTGATAGACTCTTTCCTGTCCATCTTTTGATGTTATCTTCCCACTTATAGCGCTGTCTTCCCCTTGCACGTTTGCCTTCAACTCTCCATTCTGTTATGGTCTTCTGAAAGGTGTTATGCCTTTTTATGTGGCCAAAGTATTACAATAAGTGTGTGCAATGTCAGGTAATATTTTCATATAATGGTGATGATTACGTTATTGAACATGGAGACGACCGAAAAGAAAACAATTAGCCGGTATTTGTAAAATTCCGATGCTAGTCTGACGAGCATTACATTAATGCTCAAGAACATAAGCTGCACCTCACTATGGTGCATATTGACGGCACTAGTTGAGGTAAGGCTGAACTAAAAAGAACTACTTGTAGAGTATTTTCTGGTCAAGTGTACGTACTGCGTTTTAGATATGCATTCAAATGCTTTCCACAAACTTGGAAATCAGTGAAGTAATCTTACAGAGCGGTATTTTATAAGTGAAATTTTCACCGATACACACATATTGCTTCGTTGAGGACAGGTCCGATCAGGAGGAAACTATCTTAGCTTCTCAAAAGGCCAAACCAATCGCAAATAAGTGACTGATATTAGTAGTGGTCCCCAACACCCCACTACACTCATGAAGAACATTACTACATGACAACATAAGATATTGCCCTTTTCATAGTATTTTCTAACTCCCTGACCATAAAAGGTCTTACCACTTCCGTTGGTACTTGTTATGTTTACAAACTCACTACTTCACATATCTATCGCTGATAATATGTTCCAAGATGTTACTTTCTTGTTCTTGATTATTATGACAAAGTTAGTCTTCCAGAAGTGTTACATCACTTTCCATGTCTTAATCTTTAATAAGATTGATATCTTCCTACATCCCACTGAAATCGGTAGTGTATTTGGGCATTTCAGGTTTGCGAACTGACACCTATCTCCAGATACCATCTGTTGTCCATAGTGGACAACTGAGACAACATGGTTTGTGGCAATTATCTGACACCCATTTCCCCGTATCAAATGTTGCTATCTATTTTAGCTTACAACGTCTGAGTTTTTGCCTAATGCCATTTTGTTCAATTCCAGCTTATTTTCCCCTCCACCATCTAGTGTTGACAATAAGAATATCGCCATAATCTAACAAACACGTCGAGCGGTCAGTTAAAACTGGAATGGCGAATGAAGAAGTTGGACAAGATATGATAAGATAACCGTGAACGATGAAAGCGTAAACAATAAACAAGGCTAGAATTAGCAAGTAGAAGGAATGGTTGAGTAACTTAATAATGTTTATACAATACCAAACCTGCCCTCTGTCCTGTTCTTACTGTTCTAGTCTACTATCATTTACTGGACACAGTATTAAGGTCCTAAGGGTCTTGTTGGATTCGGCCTATACTGCTTGATAGAAATACAACAGAAGTGATGGCGTCATTAATAGGCTGAACTGCCCATGGAGGACTTCTGGTGTCGTGTATTGTGGTTCGCACTATTGACCTGCCATTGAAACATCATTTTTTGATGATGCGTAGATGCAATTGATATTTTCCTTAATGTACTGAATGAGGCCAGCTGTGAAGGTTCCTGATTCTAACAAATTTAGGGTGAGTTATCAGGATACCTTTCTGCTACCACCTTATGGCCTCAAGCAGACTTATTCTTGACTAGTATGAATGATAGCTACGTCTAATGTCTAGGGATATGCAAGTGTGGTGTGATGGTACTTTAACAATAATACACATCTACACAAACAAATATTAAAGGTCTAAGATTAAAGGAAGTAACACCTGGGATAAATTTGTACAATTAATAATTTTCTGTATGATTTATTTGGTCCTGAACCTAGTATTCTTCTGGTCAGGACTTTAAAAAATGAAAAGAATTCAAGATATATATACAAAATGTAAATTTTAGACCCGCAAGGACAATTGTCCAAACAATTACTGTTAAATTATACTAATAGTGTTACTAAAATCTGTCTATAACTGGTTTCTAACACTGGATGGCTGTTTGGGATTCTTTAATCACTCCCAGTCTCTTTACAATCTAATATCACTGTTCCTTTCACTATGGAAATATTTTATTTCTTGGATACAGGGGTATGCTGCTCTTATAGCTGATGTACTGTTAGGGTACCAGATATTTCACTTATCTGGCCCACTGGAACTGTCTGAATTCTTTCTGCCGAATGACCACTGCTCCAAAAGTAATAGGGGGGATACTGGCGACCCCTATCACTACTGGCCTCCAAAACTTCTCAAAAGCTTTCACATAGAACTCTGGCACCGGACTAGTGCCAGATAAGACCCTGTAATAATGAAACAATGTCTCCTGGGTGATATCGTATTTAGACTGTGTTTTATATAGAAAAGAGCATACATAAGAAATAAAGAGCTGGGTCATATCCGATGGCCCAATCCAGCACATCCATTCCACAGTGTACCAGTGTTGTTCATATGTCTCTCCTACAAAGGCGGCACTGCATCTGCAATAATCTTATTAATATTTATTTTCTACCATACAATGGGATAGGTGAGCTGTGTCCCTCTGGTCACCTAAGAAAACCTTTTATTTCACAAGACATGCGCATTTACAAAACTGGCAATGTGTTATATCCTATTTCCCCTTCAAGCCCTGCCTAAATCAGCTTGGGACCTGATTACTTAGTCGTGATGGCAGCATCTCTCACTCACATTTTTTTAAACAAAATATATATGAATAATGTCGGTCTTACCAGAATTCAATGAAAAAAACACAGGTACGTTGAATAGCAGATTCCAGATGTACTGCTGGCTGGACTGTGATGCCTATACTTTCATATATATTTGCTTTAATAAGGCTAATCACTTTTCACAAAATTCACAACGTCCTGCTCTCCGGACTATCTTCTACAAATGGCGTCAAGCCGTTGAATTTTCTTAATAATATATAAGGCTTTGGCCAATAAACGAACGACAATTTTGAAATTTGAAATTAAAAGCAAAACATACTTGATTTTTGGACACTACCAAGTTTTTTCCTCTCTCATTCTTAGATTTCTACTGCTAAATATATTTTGTGTTAAGCCATCCCATAATTTTTCTCCCCCTTTTCTGCCCCTTTCTACAACAGACTACTTGTAACCTTTTCCTGCCTTTTTCAATGACGCGTCAAAATGTCAACGTTAGTGAAAGTCCAAACGAGCATGTGTTGGTCTGTCTGTACGAACAAATACCGTCTTTTGTCTATAACTTTATTTCTATCTGTCGGATTTTTTATTCGAAAGCATATTGGACTAGCGGGGTATTTTTAAATTTTCAAACTTGCGACATCGTTTTCGACACCAGCTAACGGCATGTCTGGCACTGTTGGCTCGAGTAGCTAATTCAAACCTCTAACACTTGACAAGCCGGCAGCAGGTGTCCGCTCTCTCAATCTTATGCGTTTGTGTGTTTTATTCTTTCTATCTTTCCTGGAACCAATACGCTAGTAGCTTTTTCAAATTTTTATCGTTAACCCTTGACGGGCGCGTTTTAAAGGCTAATACTACCAACGCGGCGATAAGATTTCTCACTATGTTCTATCCTACCTAAATCAATGCGTTTTCTGGCGCGTGAAAGAAGACGCGTTACAACTTTACTAGATTTATTTCTTCTGTTATTATTTTGACTTTAATATATATAATTTATTAATGATTTTATCGTTGCATCAATGTACTTCACCACAGTATATATCATGAGTAAGTCACTCATGTCTGTTGTTTTTCTGTTGTCTAGTGTTCTACTTCTTTATTTCCAACGAGTGCCTGATTACATACCTTTATATGTGTCTCATATTAATTTACTGTTTACAGGCCTCGGGTTTCTCTTTCTTATGTGTTAAAAAAGAACGAACTTATTTTGTCACGCCCTCTCTCCTCGCTCAAAATTACATTTATGCTGCATGTGACGTGTATATGTAAATAAACTACATAAATCCGTCCACCGTTGCTCCTCATTAGTGTTTACGTTTTGCTACGCAAAAACCCACGCAATTCGCTGTCTGTGGACTGAAATTTTAGCCACGCCTATTTTTCCTGCCTTTCTTGCCCTAACGAGTTGTTTACATATTATTCGCATCATGCCCGATAATACGGGGGGGGGGGTGGGGGTGGGCGAACCAGTCTGTTTAACAGAGTTCTCGCGCGTGCTGACATGTCAATCATCGGGAAGAGATAGAAAGCACGTGATGAAACTGATCAGACTAAGTAGCAACTTCAAGTGCGATTATAATATTTCCCTGTCATCTTTAATGTCCGACATTTTCAGGGGAATTAATTATTTGATCTGAAAAAGGAGAGATAATCTGAGCCGTTTCGCTCGCAAGAGACGGTTCTCTGATGCCGTTCGGCATAGCGAGTGAATGAACCGTAGATTCTGTTATCTCGTGAAGCCAGCTCGCGGATTTCTCCTGAAACGTCCAAGGTGTCACTTTTGCCATCTTTCAGAGAGATCACACAAAATTTGTACATATACTGCCTGCACTTTAAGTCAGTATCAAGCCTCTCAAGAAATTTTGGATAATCTTAACGCGTACGCTAGAACCTATGTGAAATAGGGCTTAATGGCCTTCGTGGGGATTATTTGGCTTTTCTAATAATAATAATATAAGTTGTGATTAAGTGTTTAATGTGTTATAGAGTTACCATTTTATTCTCTGTGAGTCCCTAGCGTTAAGACTAGCGAAATAGCAACGCGTATATATATTTCTTACCAGTGGTTCAGTAATGAAAAATCCATCAACTAATTTTCACTGGAGTATACGGTTTAACTGATTAAATAAATGCTATGAGTAACGGATAAAGTGACAGAGCAGAATGCGCATTATATTTTCATTTTTTAATTATATAGTGACTAGCAGTAAATATCATGTAGAAAAGAAAAAAACGATACCCGCCGACAATCAACAAGCTAGTAATGACAGGCGAGATTTGTAAGGAAGCGTAGTCATAATTGAATTAAAACTGACATTGTGCGCTGATTGTTTACCGGGTCGGAGGTGAAAATGCTGCAAGCTTTTATCAAACCCGTACTCGGTAAAGCGACGCGCGATAGCATAGGTTCCGACAGTGATACTCACAAAGTTGACGAACGATTAATGAAGATTAATCAATTACTCCCTTATATTTACTACCCCGTGTGCCTTTTAATTTTATTTAGTGACGGAGAGATTAACAGATCATGTCTTACGCTTGATAGCCTAGGATTTGTTATGTTAGAAATGTTTTGTTTCTTCCTAATACAGTGCTTGATCAAAACCCAGCTGCTAGCGGTTTCCTATTTGTGATTGTTCCTCAGTTACTGAAGTAATAATAGTGTCATTTTTCCCTTGGCGTTCGCCCGTGCCACTTTGGACAGGAATGACCAGGGCGACACAATAACATTCTTTGAACTGTAATTGATTAAGAGGATTTACAAAATACTCATATTTTTTCCATTTAATTTTATCAGCCCGTTGTGGCCATATACGAACAATTTCCCGACTTCTGACAGTCGTTTACCCATGTGGAATTTACCCAGGATAAGACGCTATTTATAATCGGTACTCACCCAGAGCAAACCGATAGGAGTATCATCACCGTCAGAATTTACAGTAGTTTATTTTTTGCAATCATATATTTTCCTGCTGTTTACTGGGAATGACATATCTCAGAGAGTTCCGGCACTAACCAACTGATAAGTGTATATTGATTCATACTGGGGCATTACTGATAAGTGTAAATAAGTTTAAGTCAATTATTGGTGGGTTCATGTGGTAATGGACGATAGATGATTCTTGAATATCAACGCCACACAGGCACCACTGACACTTACTTACTGTAATGTTTAGGACAGGATAATCCTGGTCTATTTATATTTAGGTATACGCCCACACAGAGCTATTTGTAAATATGTTATTACTGTCATTATGCCTTGAATGCTCAAAGTATGTGTGTACTGGTACATTCATCCATCACAGTGACACACATAGAAGCCATGTAGCGTAGAACGACTGGTAACAGTTAATGAACAGTTTTATTAACGCTACACACACAGTCACGATGACACAGACGAAAATTACGCATAAAGTACATGATATTGAATAAAGGTATTCATGAAGCTCCCACACTCCACAGCGCTTAAGTACAGCGCCTAATGGCGCACACCTCATATAAATGCACGTACACCACTCCTAAAGAACTGCGCTCACCGCAGTTATAAATATGGCCTCATAACTTATAGCATAATGGTGCACTCCTCATTGAAGATGACCATCACGATTTTCCTCAAGGGAATATGTCCTCCTTCTCCACCAAGGCTGCTCCCCGGCAGTTGAATAATCATCGTCAGCTATATATATTCAAGGATTAATCATAAATAGTGGTGCACTTCCTCTAGAAGATGCACATCACCATATTCCTCAAAGGAAAGACTGCGCACACAGCAGTCTGCAGTAATATAACCTGCATAATATCTATATATGGCCTACCAAGTCATGTCTTTCTCTCAGACTCTATATACGGCCTAATCTCCTTCACAAAAATGTCTATGGCCTATAAAGTAATGTCTTCCTCTCAGACTCTATATAGCGCCTACATAGACTAGTGGTACACTTCTCACAGAACGTGCCCAATAACAAAATCTCTCATCAGCTGCATCTACCGCAGTCATAAATATTAATACATACCATCCTCCAATAATCTAACACATGGGAGAATACCTATGCAGGAAGAATATTCAGATACAGACCTGTTCAAAAAGTCTCCACCGAGACACACATTGAAAAAACACTCTACCATTTTCACCGAACACTGGTCGGGACCACACACTTTGAAAAACACCAGGGTTGACTTCCTCCGTCAACACTTTTCACCCCGAATGCTAGCGGTCACAAAAATTCCCGCCTAATCCGTCACGGGACTTCGCAGTTCACCCCCGCTCAGTCCCTTCCACGGACTAGCCGTGCGAACTATTCACAGTTCTACAATACAGAACAGCGCTCAAGACGCTATCTGTACCCTATGACCTCTATCATATATTTGTTCACCCAATTTTACCGTTAATCAAGTCTTCAAGTGATGTAACCCTTAATTTACTCTGACCAACCCGTATACAACGAATCATCTCCCTTTTTGACCTTAACACCAACCTAGTGGACGACCTGTGCATCCAGAAACCTATCACCAATTAGGCGTTCCCCGTGTAAAGGTTAATTAATATCGGAGGAACTGGGGCCCGATTCGGATGATAGCAATTACTGGACTTTATAAGCACATTCCTGGATTATTTGTCAAAACCAATGTATTTCACCAGAGTAGGTAAGGAGCGAATGAGTGGCCAAATATAACAGAGAGAGAGAGAGAGGAACAGTGAAATATTTTCATTTGCTACAGGAAACATTGTACATGCAAACTGTTGTTCTTTTTTTTACTATTTGTGTAATATTTTTTTTACTGGATAGCATTGTAGTGGGATTTGTTCTTTTCTGTACTATCTATTCAATACCCTAGTGCTAATCTTTGACCTTTTGGGTTATTAACTCCCTTTGGGATCCTTCTTTTTTTTATTTCAACAAGGGGAAGGGCATTATTGGGTTATTTCGCTGTGTCTGTACACGATTATATATATATATATATATATATATATATATATATATATATATATATATATATATATATATATATATATATATCTTCTTCTTCTTCCATCCTTAGCCACCAACCGGCAAAGCAGTATGTGGCCAGTACGCCTAGTGGCGTCTTAGAGCAACAACAAATTGATCAATCTATCGCTGTTTCCACCACGCCTAGTAGCGTCTTTGTGGAACAAAAACAGACCAAACAATCTATCGTTGTTTCCGTAATCAGATTGGTTGGCAAGCAGGTGATCAGCCCACTGTGCGAAGTTTTTTACGGGATGGGGTAAACAGCCCCATGCCCAACCCTCCTTAGTCGCTTTTTACGACATGCGTGGTAGGGTGCAGTGTTACTATTTTTTGCTCCCCTATATATATGTTTGAAGTTGTGAAGTTTAAAGTATAATAAACTTAACAAAACCTAACTTAGCGTGTCGGTCAGACCCCTACCTATTTATCCATAGTTTTCCCCGTCTGTGCGTACTTTTGTCGCATAATTGTGAGGGTGTAAGTGGTTAAACTTACAGATTGCCTGTATGTAGAGTAGTATTGTCTAATAAGAAATTACAGTCGTAAAGATAGGCTGGATTAGAGTATCTTCTCAATCCAGAGACAGATTCTACCCTTGAACTATTTACTCGCTTTGAAACACGTCTTAACAGACACTGATCATAGAATCCGACACTCTCTCTACACAGATCCAGAACACAATGAATAACATTGCTACCGCAAACAATCGTACGTCATATCATAACCCGCATACTCAATCGCATCGGACTCTGTCTGTGCACGCATCGGACTCTGTCTGTGCACCACTAAGTGTTCAAATATAATATACTAAGTGGTGCGCAAAAAGATTCTCAACACAGACAAGTGCCTGTGGAATGAGAGATGAGAGGAAGATGCTGGCGTTGGATTGGATACACAATGAGAAACCGTGTCGATAACATTACAAGGAAGTGCCTGTACTGGAATCCCCACGGTAAGAGAGGTAGTAAGAGACCAACCAAAAAAAAAAAACAAGCACAAAAAAACACAAGGAGAATAGAAATGGAGACAGACATGAAAGTATAAAGAAGATAAGGAAAGAACTTGTGCGGATTGTCCTTGGCAGTTATAAGGTACAGAGAGATACTGTTGTGGAGCAAATATATGTTGTTGAGTATTTACGTTGTTGGATAAATGTTCCGTGGACTATTATTTGCCACACAAGGTTGAGGGTGTCATCTTTCTTCTACTTGCCAAAGGTAAGGTAATGCTGGCACTTGAAGCGAGGTGTATCACCCTCAGACACCAGGGATGATAAAGGCGTAATAATACGGTGTCTTTAGTCTGGTTTGTATGAATGATGTGAGTATGGAGTTCAACAGCTACAGTTTCAAACAGGGACGTCACATCGACTTATAACGTAAAAAAGTCAAGGAATCTTTAAACAGCAAGTGACGTTTTCATAATGTATTGTGGACGCCACAATGACGAGGTGCATAGACATTAATATGCAGATACATTACGTGTACGGTAGAACAGTCATCATTACATTGACATAGTCAGTACAGCACTGGATAGCAGACAGCATCATAATAATGGTGAATCATATGAATATCAGTACATCATAACCAGCTGTACATGTAGTCAGGGGAAACCTCCATCCCTTTCCATAATAGCCGGAAGATATCCGTAGGAGATCAAATCCACTCTCCTTTATCTGACCTCAGCAAGACAAGCATATCTTCTGAAGTACATAACAATGTCCTCAAAGTTCCTTTGGTCAACAAAGGTATCAAACCTAGATCGAGCAGCAGAGTTCAACAAGTAAATAGTCCTTAGGACATGCATCAACCCGATGCATAACAAGGTACGTGATTCGTGAGCTGAGAAAACTTCTCATAACGTAGACTCTTCAATAAGCAGGCTACAAACAATGTCAATCTCGAAAGATGGCGATAATGTTATTCAAAAATGTCATTACCTTTTCTTCAGGAAATAAACCACATAACTCCCACGCCTCCAGGCGCTTCGAATCACAAAAGAGATATCATCTCAAAGGAACAAACAATGTATAAAGGACTCCATTTCCTGATAGAATAAGCACAGACGCTGGCAAAACAGGCGTCTTGCTCTCCAACGAATCTGCCACAGACTGCTCCAGACTGCCCGGGCGGAAACAACCAAAAACTTTAGACATGCGCAGAAACGCGCGATTCGAATACAGTTCAGATAATATACGAAGATAGTACCTTCTCGATCGAGCCTTAAAAGGATAGGAATCCGAAACATTGCAAGTTGCCAAATGTTATCAAGAAAAGTGGGCCCAAGCGCTCTATACATTGACATGACTTAAGATCGCTCCATATATGGACATGACTTAAGATCGCTCAAACAAACTTATCGGCAACCGAACGCCAACTAGAAACCAAAACTGTTGTAAGTAAAAGTGACATACAATTACACGAGTTATTTCCATTTGCATAAGAAAAATATAAAGTACACAGAATACGTTGCGACATTCTTGCGCAACATATTACCGCAACCTCCCGATAAAAAAAAATGTGCAACTTTTTTTTTTTTAAATATCCAAGAGCGAAGCGAAAAGCGGCTCAACAACGCACGAATTATGCGTGGATAAATAATTAAACTGCCTAACCTGAGGCTAAATTGACACATAGAGTGTCTGGTGAGAATATATCTCAACAGAAAAAATATACATATAGGGGAGGTGCCACCAACACACACTACGTTAGCATGTAAGTACAATATACATATGCACGTGTAATACAATCATTATCAAATAGCGGTGTCATATTCTAATACCGCTTTAAAATGGATGTACACATCTGATAGAAAATATTAAATAGTAAATGTAATATTATCAGTACATAATGAAATTACAATACATGAAGATCCAGGACACATCTCCTGTCGTTCCAAAGGTAAGTCCACAATTTAGAACTCTTCATGCTTGACAACAGTACGGTAACTTCTCAGATCATCAATGACATACTGAGAAAATACAAACAATATAATTCTATGTAACAACTATTATGTTTCATAATACACAATACATTATTAAAAATAATAACTGTGGCCGAGTGAATTTTCGGCCCTTATATTGTCTACTCAGCCTTCCTTTGTTATTAAAGAAGGTAACAGAAAAAGATGAAAACAAAGCACAATATTATGTGTTCACATAAAGTGAGGACAGATGTGCTAATGTATTGTAGCAATATAGGTGTGTTAGGACTCTGTAGTATATCTAGAAATATAGGACAGAAGTATTAGTTGGAATCATGTGGGCATCTAGACAGAATGTCAGCCATCACATTATCCGAACCACGGATAGCTCGTACCGTGAAGTGAAAAGGTTGAAGAGCAATAGCATATCGAGTGGATCTCGAACTCTTCAAGTTCTTAGTCTGAATAGCTGTAAGAGCTTTTTGATCCGTTTCTAGAATGAAATGTGCGCCCAGGAGGAATCTTTGTAGTTTGAGAATTGCCCAAACCATAGCCAACAATTCACGGTCTAAAACCGAGTAGTTCCTCTCTGCCGCATTTAGTTTTCTAGAAATGTACATAACAGGATGCAGAGTTTCTGAATATTCCTGCATAAGTGCTGCTCCGATCCCAGTGGATGAAGCATCACTTCGAAGAACAAAAGTCCTATCAAGAGTAGGTAATCTTAGGATGGGAGGAGATGAAAATATATTCTTAATCTGGTCTAAGGAAGATTTACATTCTTGAGACCAACGAACCAGATTAGGCGATCCTTTCTTCAACAACGTTGAGAGAGGTGCCATGATCGAAGATAGATTCGGAATGAATCTCCCATAAAATTGAGTTAAACCCAAGAGACTACGGACTTGTTTCTTCGTCTTTGGTACAGAGATGTTCAATATTTTCGAAGTATTGTGGTCTTCTGTCTTCAAGAGACCATGACCAACACGATGACCCAGGAAAGAGATTTCACCAAAACCAATATAGGCTTAAGAGGGTTTTGCTGTCAAATTATACTCACGTAGAGTGGACAGTAAGTCATATAAACCCAAATAGTGATCTTCCCAGGTATCACTGAAGAGACAGATATCATCTAAGTATGCGATGACATCTGAACGATGAGAAAGAATTCGACGCATCATGCGAACGAAAGTAGCTGGGGCGTTCATAAGACCGAAAGGCATAACATTCCATTGAAATAGACCCCTAGGTGTTGAGAAAGCAGTAAGAGGTTTGGCATGATCTGCTAAAGGCACTTGCCAATAACCTTTAGATAAGTCAAGTTTAGTGAAGAATCTAGAATTAGAAAGTCTAATCAGTAGATCTTCTAGCAAAGGCATCGGTTCAGCATCGAACTTTGTGACTTGATTCAATTTGCGATAATCAACGCAAATTCACTACTGACAGTCATACGAGCCACAGACTCCGAATGTCCATCCCGCAGCAAAGTTTGTATATTTGATGTTGTTTCCGTAACTTCATTATTTTTTTTACATAGACAGGGGTGTCAGCCCTATGCTAAAACCCCCAACCTGGAGGGCCAGGGTACCAGCTTTTGTCTGACCCCTACCCACACAGACAAGTCCAGCTTGGTTGAACCTACCAGGAGTAAAACTCCCACTGGCATAGCTCTGGGGATTGTCAGGGTACGCAAGCTGCCATACCGCTACAAGGTATAGGTACCATTGATGGCAAGATCTGCTTACTCGTAGCAAGCAAGAGGACATGCATACCATCATAGCTGGCAGACGCTGGAGCTGGGTTGGTCATGTCCTCAGAAGAGACCCCGATGCCATCACAAGAACAGCTATGCTTTGGACCCCTGAAGGAAAGCGAAAGAGAGGCCGACCAAAAACAACTTGGCGGAGGACTGTGGAGGCTGAGATGCAAAGAATGAACCAGAGTTGTGGCACTGTACGAAGGATGGCCACCCACCGTGCAAAGTGGAATCAATTTGTTGTTGCCCTACAAGACGCCACTAGGCGTGATGGCCACTGACTGCTTTGACGGTCGGTGGTTAAGGATCGAAGAAGAAGAAGAACGTAAATTCGTATATTCTTGTCTTTCTTCCGGACAATAACCATGGAAGAAGAATATGGTGAAGTCGATGGTTCAATTATGTTCAATTGGATCATTTCATCCAATTCCTTTTCCACTTGTGACTGGAAGTGTATAGGGATAGGATAAGGTCTAACCCTAATTGGATTATTGTCGGTAATAATTATGTCATGTTCTATGACATGCGTGTGTCCAGGGATGTCAGTTAGAACATCCTGAAATGTCTGTAACATCGACGAGGCTTGTCGATGTTCCTCAACGGAAAGATTAGGAGAAACGGAAACGTTTTTCCAAGATTCCATGGAATGTAGTGGAACCACCGGAAGAGGAAGATTGACATCAGAAAAAACAGATTCATCATCATGTATGACAGACAGGGATGAGTAATGACCATGAGGTACAGAAGAATCGTCCGTTGCCTGGAAAATAGGCAGCAAATAGTCTGGGCGCTCATGAAATTCCGTCAGCATGTTGATATGGAAAGTTGTATGCTTTCCATCAATATCGACCACATAGTCAACATCGGAAATTCGTGAGAATATTGCATATGGACCTTTCCATGCAATAAGAAGTCTATTTTCCCTACTGGGGAGTAGGACGAATGCTTTGTTACCTGGACAAAGTTGTCGTAAACATCTATTCTTATTAGCAAACTGCCTTGCCTTTGCTTTAGCAATTTCTGATGAAGCAGTTGCCAGTTTGCATGTCTCAATGATCTTTTGTCTAAGAGCAATGACATACTCATATGAGGATTGAGTGTCATCGCTAATATCATCGGCAGTGACGAGATCGTGTAGTAAGGACATAGGGCCGCGCGGACGCGCGCCAAAGACAAGTTCAAAGGGAGAAAATCATGTGTGTTCGTTTGGGACCTCTATGTAAGCAAAGAGAGCCGCGGGTAAAACCCTGTCCCAATCTTGAGGATGATCTTCAGTTATCTTACCAAGCAAAGTCTTGAGTGTTCTATTCAAACGCTCAACTAACCCATTAGACATTGGGTGATAGATACTACTGAGAGATCTTTTAATATGTAAGGTAGACATCACTTGTGACATAGTGTCAGATATGAGTTGAGTGCCATGGTCTGACAATATTTCTCTGGGGAACCCCAAGCGAGAAAATATCAGCCAAAGAGCATCTGCGATATCGGTGGTAGATATGCTCTTAAGAGGGATAGCCTCTGGCCAACGTGTGCACATATCGACACATGTAAGGATAAACTGATGTCCTCTGGCCGACTTGATCTTAAAAGGGCCAATAATATCTATGGCCATTTTCTGAAACGGCCGAATAGGGACGTCAGCAGCCTGGATAGGCGCAGCATGTCGTGGTCCTCTAGATTTGACCTCCTGACATACCTTACATGACTGGCAGTAGATACGAATGTCCTTGTTAACAAAAGGCCAACAGAAAGCCGCAAGGACTCTCGACTTCGTACGGGAAAATCCCATATGTCCAGCACATTGCGAGTCATGAGCATGTTGCAATATTTGTACTCTCATACTCTTGGGAACAAGAATTTGCGAATGCGCCGACGTAGTCGAGTCTTGTACCATAGGTACAAGTATGCCGTTTCTTATTGCAATCCAAGATTTTTTTTTTGTGTATTCTGATTTGGATCACTTTTCTTCGCAAGAATGAAGAATTTTTTTAGAGAAGGATCTTCTTCTTGTAATTTTATGAAAGAGTCCCGGGTAATAACCAAGTGACTATCTTGGCTATGAACTTCACTATTACTATTCAATGAAGTTTGGGGTGTTTGTAGAGCTTGTGCTCTTGTAACCACTGCATTGGTAGCTTGCATATTATGATCTTCCCAAGCAGCAATCTGCTGTGGGGTACATTCCCTAACTCCGTGAATACGACCAATAATAAGGTCCGCAATAGGATTAGGTAAGAGACAGGCGTGCACATCTCCCGTAAAGAAAGGAGTGGCAATGTGAATTAAAGCAGTAGGATATATCTCTAGAGTGCCACCAAATGTGACACATTTGATAACCTTTCCTGTAGCACAGGATGGATCTACAAGCGATTGTCTAACACCAATAGTGGTGCACCCGGAATCGAAAAGTAGCGAGACCGGAGTATTATTAACAAGACCCTTATGAAGGATTAGAGAACCTCTCCCGTCATGCGCAACTGCAGCAGGCAGAGCGGGAAGAGGGTGACCACAACTCAAAGTAGTTATGGTAGTCGGTTCGAACAAAGTACTGCATTGGGGGCATTTGTTTGCTCTTCCAAAGTCAAAAGCAGAACAAGTGACAGCGTCAGAGTTTTTATTATCAACAACCTGATTACCGGCTCCCTGAGATTCTTGTTGTACAGAGTTAGCCTGCTGATATCTCTTTTTTGTGTTGAGATCTACCGCGACTATTATTACCTCTGAAGCCATCAGAGTTATTATTATCTCTGAAGTTATTAGTGTCTCCATTGTAACTGTTATCCTGTTTTGAACCCCAGTTTCCATGATTATTATTATGTCCACATTGATGCGAACATCTATTTGTTTGGTTTTGAGGTCTTCGCGAGGAATAGCCTCTGTTACCATATCCTCTTCTGAAATGCCTAAAATTATTAGGTTGGAAGTAACGAGGACTGTCAGCTTGTCTCCAATTCTGTGAAGAAGAATCACCTTGAAATTGATTGCCATAATTCTGAGCATAATTACGGTTAGTCTTCTTATTAAAATTTTGTTGGAATTTACGATCAAAGTTTTGACCATATGGTGCTGCCGAAGCAACTGGCAGACCTTCTTTTACTTTAGAGCTGCCAATGGTTACGTGAGGATGCGCAGTAACATACTGGCAACAGTATTCTTCCATTTCTTTTATGTTTTTAGGCTTACGCTCATGAAGAAAAGAAAGAAAAGATTCATTGACAGAAGACATAACCTTATCTCTAAGTAGTAAGTCCATCAGTGCTTCAAATGTATGTTCTGTCTTAGACAGTTCAACCCAACGTGTAAAAGTAAGACGTATCTTTGAAATGAATTCAGAGAATTCCACTCCAGTTTCTGGCAACATATTTTTAAATTGAAGACGATAGCCGTCTTCGTTAAGTTGGTATTTCTTTAACAAGATAGCCCTGACAACCTCATAGTTGTTCTTGTCAGGCACATCTACCATGCCCAACATAATCAAAGCATCACCTCTAAGTATTTTGGACAAATGATAAACATAGAGTGATTTATCGATGTTATGCACCTTACATGCACTTTCAAATCTGTCTAGATAAAACGTTATATCATCAATGGAAGCATTGAATGCTGGGAGAATAAGCTTGAAATTATTAGCATTAGTCTTATCTGACACCTTATTTGCATCATTAGCATTACCCATGTTCATCAACTTTAACTTTTCTAACTCCAAAGCTAAGAGTTTTTCTTCATGCTCCATTTTCGCTTTTCTCTCCTCAGATTCTCTTTGTAACTTTCTTTCCTCAGCCTCTTTTTCAAGTTTTTTATTTTCAGCCTCTGTTTCATTTTTTTTATTTTCAGATTCTCTTTCAAGTTTTTTATTTTCAGCCTCAATCTGTAGTCTTTTCTCTTCAGCTATTGCTTCTGCTTCTTTTTTTTTTTGTTTTTCCATTTCCATTTGGAATCTCTTTTCCTTCACCTGCATCTGCAGTTTTAAATTCTCAGCATCTATTTTCTTTTGTTCAGTTTGTTCTTTCATTTTCATTTCTTCCGACTTCAATGCCTTGGCATATTGAACAGTCGCAAATTCTCCTAATTTATCACCAGTCTTTATAAAGGGATATACCCTGCTCAATAAAGTACTCAAATGTAGACATGTTGTCTAAAATATGAGTCCAAAACCTGAAATAATTAACTACCTTATTTCAAACTTAATAATAACAAGTCTTAAATCAAGTACTTGCTTAAGCACATCACATTACATTATCCCAATCTCTGTGGGAAACAACTCTTTGCCAAAGAACTTGTGTATGAACCTTCTTGAAATATCATCATAGGTGCTATTCATCATTTACTTATCATCAGTGTAGTAGTAATAATGCATCAGCATAATCCACTAATTAATTACCCTAAGTGTAACCAATGACTATGTAAACACAATCACAATGTAAACATTAACAATGTAAACAATAACAATGTAAACATTAACAATGTAAACAATAACAATGTAAACAATAACGAAAACACTCGCAGTAATCAACTAAAAATAAAGCGAAAAGTAAAGGAATATCACAAAAAATGTGATGATATCTGCGAGAAGATGTATAAAAATAAACAATAGAAAAGAGGAGATCTACAAGTACAAACAAATCAAAACAAAACAAAAGAATGCGAAAATAACAAAAACAACACTAACACATGTCATCACAACTAATAGAAATAGCAACAAAAGTCGCTTAGCAAATTTCACTATAGGAAATTTGCATACCCTACAGAACACTCTCAGTAGAAAACCTCTGTCACGTGGTATGATCTATAGGAATCACTACCCATCTAGACCCGCAGAAAAGTAAACATATAAATATACAAATAACATATAAACATATAAACATATAATATGTAACAAAAGAATTAGAAATACAGAAGACTCAGTAGAAGTATAAGGGCACAGTTCACGAACAAACAGGGCACTTAACTTATGGTCATCCAACCGTCAGCAGAGCCAAGAACATGTGAAGATCAACATTCTATGGACAAAAGATCCAACGTTGATCGAGCATGTTGATCTTGCGTGGTAACTGCCAGGACGATGGTAGAACTTGAGTTTCTGATCAGTATAGGTAGTGTAGTTACGGTACTTGGCCTTCTCATGTAACAGTAAATTGCTTCAATCGGTACTTGGCCTTCTCAGTAAAGAACCCGTAGCAACCGGAACTTGGCTTTCTCAATGCAAGAACACGTAAGCAAAAATGCCGCAACACCGGGTAGTGTCATTTTCTTGCATTAGGCTTAGCAAAAAATTCTATGTTGCAAAAATACCGGGCAACGCCAAGTACTTCCAGGATTCCGTATGACGATGTCTTGGAGAATGCTGTATGTTGATTTCTTGTAGAAGGTAGCGGGTAAGGGACCCCGTGCATGCTGGCACCAGACCAAACCAGCTTATGGCCACCAAATGTTGCGTAGCCGGATGATAATGGCGTAATAATACGGTGTCTTTAGTCTGGTTTGTATGAATGATGTGAGTATGGAGTTCAACAGCTACAGTTTCAAACAGGGACGTCACATCGACTTATAACGTAAAAAAGTCAAGGAATCTTTAAACAGCAAGTGACGTTTTCATAATGTATTGTGGACGCCACAATGACGAGGTGCATAGACATCAATATGCAGATACATTACGTGTACGGTAGAACAGTCATCATTACATTGACATAGTCAGTACAGCACTGGATAGCAGACAGCATCATAATAATGGTGAATCATATTAATATCACTACATCAAAACCAGCTGTACATGTAGTCAGGGGAAACCTCCATCCCTTTCCATAATATCCGGAAGATATCCGTAGGAGATCAAATCCACTCTCCTTTATCTGACCTCA
Organism: Oreohelix idahoensis; assembly: GCA_024509875.1. Lineage (NCBI taxonomy): Eukaryota > Metazoa > Mollusca > Gastropoda > Stylommatophora > Oreohelicidae > Oreohelix > Oreohelix idahoensis. The sequence continues at coordinate 25,017 of JAMPIV010009784.1, forward strand.
GCAAGACAAGCATATCTTCTGAAGTACATAACAATGTCCTCAAAATTCCTTTAGTCAACAAAGGTATCAAACCTAGATCGAGCAGCAGAGTTCAACAAGTAAATAGTCCTTAGGACATGCATCAACCCGATGCATAACAATGTACGTGATTTGTGAGCTGAGAAAACTTCTCATAACGTAGACTCTTCAATAAGCAGGCTACCAAACAATGTCAATCTCGAAAGATGGCGATAATGTTATTCAAAATGTCATTACCTTTTCTTCAGGAAATAAACCACATAACTCACACGCCTCCAGGCGCTTCGAATCACAAAAAGATATCATCTCAAAGGAACAAACAATGTATAGAGGACTCCATTTCCTGATAGAATAAGCACAGACGCTGGCAAAACAGGCGTCTTGCTCTCGAACGAATCTGCCACAGACTGCTCCAGACTGCGAGGGCGGAAACAACCAAAAACTTTAGACATGCGCAGAAACGCGCGATTCGAATACAGTTCAGATAATATACGAAGATAGTACCTTCTCGATCGAGCCTTAAAAGGATAGGAATCCGAAACATTGCAAGTTGCCAAATGTTATCAAGAAAAGTGGGCCCGAGCGCTCCATACATGGACATGACTTAAGATCGCTCCATATATGGACATGACTTAAGATCGCTCAAACAAACTTATCGGCAACCGAACGCCAACAAGAAACCAAAACTGTTGTAAGTAAAAGTGACATACAATTACACGAGTTATTTCCCTTTGCATAAGAAAAATATAAAGTACACAGAATACGTTGCGACATTCTTGCGCAACAGATTCATAACACGTAGGCACGTCAGTTTTGGACAGAAGTGATTGCTACAGCAGTCTGCATGGAACTTAACAATGATAAGGTGCTCAATTTGCCAAGAGCTAATATGTCACATCCCTGTCACGTCGTACAAGGCGACTAATATGAGGTTGTGCATTAGGCTTGCAACCTCATCATCGAAAACAAATTGTCACAGAAACCACCAGTGAACGCTTGGTGCAGGCTTCCCGCATGGGAACCATTTTTAATGGTGGCTTCATACACCATGAGGAAAAATTATGATGATGATGATATAATGTGACATAACAAGTTACATAACCCATGTTGCAAACAACTGAATTTAACCGACTGATTGGCAAGGGGCAGGAAAGAGAAGGGATAGTCATCCAAACGTGTGATATCATTAACTTTGACCTCAGAGTCCATGTCCACGCTTAACAACATAAAAGCCGAATCTCTCTTGTGCACAGCTGTTTTAATCACAATGTAATGCTAAATGGGAGATAAATCAATACTCTACAGTTTGCACATCTAGATTGCTGTTTTCAAATTACATTTTCAATCAGAACGGAAGAACGGACTTATTCTCATAATAGCAAGTATCTTTCAGGATGATATTACTTCAGTTGTGCATGGTTTTTTCCTTGATTGTTCTAGGTAAGTTGACAAACATCGTTATGTAGATTGTGTTAGGTAGGCTGACAAACATAGCTAGGTTAGATTGTTCTAGGTATGTTGACAATCATCGCTAAGTATATTGTTCTAGGTAATTTCTCAAACATCGCTAGGTAGACTGAGTGCGGGGCTGTTATCAAGTCCTAATTGGTAACGGAGAAAGATCTTTGGAAAATGCGGAAAACGAAACAATATATGAGAAAAATGGAAGAAGTATAACCTTGATAAAAGATGGCAGAGACCCAGGAGAAGAAATAAAGAAAGCCATAAAGCTTCTGAAAGATGGAAAAGCAGCTGGTCCAGATTGCATTCCAGCAGAGGCCATCAAAACAGATATTGATACCTCTACGGAGATATAATACAAACTATTTGGCAAAGTCTGGGAGAGAGAGGAAATACCAGCAAAATGGATGGAAGGTTATCTGGTCAAGTTGCCTAAGAAGGGAAATTTACAAGAGTGCACAAATTATAGAGGAATTTTGTTACTATCAGTGGCAGCAAAAGTATTAAACAAAATCATCCTGGAGAGATTAAAAGAGTCCATAGACAAGCCACTGAGAGATGAACAAGCAGGTTTTCGACAAAATAGATCCTGTACAGACCAGATAGCCACATTGAGAATAATAGCTGAACAAAGCCTGGAATGGAATTCACCACTGTGAAAGATTATGTAAATTGATTTCATATATCTATTTTCTTTATCTTCATTTTTCTTTTTACCTAGCTTCACCTACGCCTGTTGGGGTAACATAAAACCTCCTATTACTCAGAACTCTGTCCCGGAATTCTCATTTAGCACGCATTGTATTGCGGTTCGCTAATTTCTTTGATTAGAGTCTATCAGACATATTCGCTAACGTGAGCTGTAATTCTAACACCAGCGCCAGAGATCAAATCGTTGTAGAGATCAGACAGCGACCAGATTTGAATAAATTTGAGTAGATATTGGGAACTTAAGTGAGAAATCTTTATTACCTTTCCCTGAATCCGTTCGTTTGATAAGTAATTAAACTCGGCGAATCGGGAGATCTAAAGACATTGCTCGCTTGATTACGAGCAGAGAGACGAAGGAAACTCACACTGATTAGCGCATTGCCGATGTCTGATCTAAGCGAGAACGAAGATCCTGGGTTTTCGGCTTTGAATTACGTATAAGCCAAAAACTGAACGTAGAATTTCCCGTAGGTGAGAACATCTGGTAGGGTCTGGTTTTCGGAGGGATAATTATCTATCTCCTTTCATCTTTAATATATATATAGCACAGAAATCTAACTCAGTTCATTCAGTACCTCACAGATTCCTCTAGACAGCTAGCTTCGATTCTAGATATACTTCTAAAAGTGAATTTCTTAGTAGTCGTTGGAGAAAAGTCTTATAAGCTCGGTGTTGAGGTAAATAACTAGTAGTTTGAGTGGTTTTATCTTCTAAATCGTCAATTATATTTTACTAGTTATTTTCTGTGCAGAGTAATTTACTATGTTAGGTCCGTTATATTATTTCTCTAAAATTCTACTGTGTTACAGTGGATAGCAGAACAAATAAATATTTTCAGCTAAACTCTTCAAGGTATCATAAAAATTTAATTAACTGCTAGTAACCAGTCAGAGAATATTTTAACCAACTAAGTAAATGCACTGATTCATCATGAGTATTGACGAAATATGTATTTATTTCTAATTCATGATGATGGATTCTTTTTAAATGACTTGAATTTATTTCACGGAAGTTTTTTTAAACGATGAGACTTGCTCTAAGCTTATAGTTTCTAATTTAAGTTAAATAACCGAAGTGGATAATATCTCTTATGTTACGCGGGGTAAGGATAGGATTGTGAATTATAATATATTCTGTTAAGTATTTGTATTTTCTCCCTATACAGTATTTGGGTCAAACCCTAAACCTTACCAGCGGCTTCCATTGCATATGAAACTGGAAATAAACTTTATCAAAGAACATTCTGATATAATATCGGGTTTTTTCAAGGTGACTTGTCTGGCCTCGTGGTAAACCCAGAAAGAGACAGAGTACCAACCCAAATAATATTAAGAATAAATGATAACTGGACTTATAGAATATCCAGATTTCTTTGCCCAATTTCATAAACATTAAGCCTGTTGTGGCTACCAAATCGAACATTTGACATTACCTGTATAACGACCACGTGTTGTGAAGAAGATTGATCCTGAACCGATTTGTTTACCTGACGTTTGATGTAACGATTGAAGATTCCAAGCTAACGTACACTGTGACATTTAGATCTCTTAATTATTTTACTACCTGGACAAAAATTGAAGTGACCTTTATCAGCATCCTACTTACAAGAGTGAATCAAGCGTTTCCCAACATTTTAATTAATTAGTCGTTGCAGAAACTTGGGCTTGGTTTGCTAAACAACCAACCGTGGATGGGCTGTGGGTGCCATGAACAATTGTTCCAGATGTGGTTAAAGCACCTTTATAGGTACGAGAGACTGAATTTGTGATCACAGGTTTGTCAGAGCGAGAGAAAGCGGGGAAAGAATAATTCTATTTGGATATAAACAATGTACTTATTTTGTATTTTGCTTATGCAAGTTTTGCTAAAGCTGCTCCTTTATTTTACTTCAGAATAGATTAACTTATAACTCTGTTCTTTACTGTAGAGGAAATTTTAGACCATTGCGTAAAGACCTTTGACTCTTTCGGGGGTTAATAACTTTGCTCTAACGGGATCTTGTCTCAACGGGGGGGGGGGGGGGGGGGGTGGGAAGAGGATTAAACCTAAGAGTCTTACTCTTTAATTAACTCATTAACCTATGCTCATTGTATTTGATTTTGATATTCAAAGATATTGTTGTGTTGTAGTTTCTTTATGATAAATAAAATTTACATAAACTTTATTTTCCTGTGTCGGTCAGCTTGTTCCAAAAGATCCCAATTCCATTGATATAGGTTTCATGTCTGTGCGTCTAATTATCGTCACGTATTTGTGTGTGTTTAGATGTGAGTTGTTGAATATATATATATATATACATATATATATACATATATATATATATATATATATATATATATATATATATATATATATATATATATATATATATATATATATATATATATATATATATATATATATATATATATATATATATATATATATATATATATATATATATATATATATATATATATATATATATATATATATATATATATATATATATATATATATATATATATATATATATATATATATATATATATATATATATATATATATATATATATATATATATATATATATATATATATATATTATATATATATATACATATATATATATATATATATATAGGGTAACTGGTAGATCTACTACTCTCAGTCGTAATCGTTAGGCTGGATTCATTATCTCTCAAATCCAGGAACAGATCTTACCTTTCACCATTTCACTTGTGAAAAATCTATTTCTTTACCTTATCTCTTACTGAGCTATCACCTGTTCTAGTCCTATTCAGGCTGGGCCAAAATTGATCTTAATTACCCTATCGAAAATATACGACAAATTTGCGCTCGTCCGAAGGATAATTTTGAACTTAGAACAGGAAAACGATACGACAAATGGGTGCTTGTTTTTTTCCGGGAATTGAACTCAAATCCTGAGCACGTCGACAGAAGAATTTCTCGTTTACCGGGATTTTGATCTGTAAATCTTTATAGGCTAGTTAGAGAAAGAGTGTGATTGTCTCGTGAGATATAGTATCATTAAAAATAATTATCCCCTAGACAAACGATCTGTTTATTGGCTTGCTAACCACACATATATATCTATTGTTTTTTTCCACATCATTGTTATAGTATATACAATTGAGTTACAGGGTGATCTTTGTCAGATTATGTTATGTATTGATTTTGTAATACAAAGCCGCTGGAAGTGTGTGGTTGTGTAACAGTCACAGGGTTTTAGTTTTTAAGCAGAAGGTGTTTTGAGCTAAGCTAAGAAGCGCGTTCAGACTATTTAGTCCAGTAGATTGCCTCCCTTACACTAACTGACTTCAGGGGTGACTTGACAGTGGACTTAAAAATTAAGGGAATTTTTTTTTCCTTAAAATTTTTGCCAGGAAATTTTTTTTAGTAACTTAGTTTTGTGTTAGTTGATTAATCTAACTACCATTTATTTGGCGTAGTGGTCTGCATTAGGAACTTATTTGCCAATTAATAGTAGTGATAGTTAGATAACTAATATTATAGGAGGAGGTATCTCAGTTAAATATATATTATCTTTTTGTTTTGTATTTTCTCGTAAGTGGTAGGAAACCAGTGTATCCTTTTTCTTACTTCTTTCTCGAGTAACGCTCAGTCAGTTCTTTACAATGGCAGAGCGGGCAAAGCATAGGCAGATGCTCAGAGAGGAAGCAAGGGAAGAGGGATTGGAAGGAGAAAAAGCGAAACCTTTTGTCAGGGCCGAACTTGACAGATATGATGCGGAGCAGAAGGAAAAAGCAGCCGAAGCTAGAGAGCAGAAGAAGATGGCTGAGGAAATGGAAATTCGCAGGGCGAACGAAAGAGAAAAGGAGAGACAGCATGAGGAAAGTGAAAATGAGCAACGTCGACAGCGTGAGTTAGCGCTTAAGGCTCTAGAGGTTCAAAGCCGTGAGGCTGCCTCTACCTCCAGCAAAGGAGAGTCTTCTCATTCTTATCTAACTGATCCTTCTAACACTCAAACTCCTCAACTCACCGCTATGTCTTTTGCTCTAGAATCTTTCCCTTGCCCTAATGAGAAGATTGACACGTACCTAGAGAAATTTGAGAAAATGACAACTCTGTACGGTTTAGAGAGGTCGCGTTGGTGTATGAAACTTTCCCAGGCCTTAAAAGTGATTGCTTATGATGCGTATGCAAAACTGGAAAGCAGCCAACAAGACAACTACGACGTGTTGAAGAAGGCTTTGCTTGAGCGCTTTGAAATGAACGCTAGCAAATTTTTGCAACTGTTCCGTAACAGCAGAAAGGAGAGCTCTGAAACTTTTCAGCAGTTCTCTTCTCGTCTGAAGGGATACTTGACTAAGTGCCCAGAGCTCTCGCAGCTCGCCTCTACCTATGAAGGACTTGAGGAGTTTCTTATAACGGATCAAATAAAAAACACGTTGTCGAGTGACACCCATAGATTTCTGGCTGAGCAAAGCGCAGAGTAACTTCAAGACATTTTGGAAAAGTCTGAGCGATATCACAATGCGCTGGCCGAACTGCCGGTCACAAAACGTAAACAGACAGAAGAGCCTTCTCGAAAGGATAACCTAGATCAATCTTCCCATTCTTCTCACCAACATTGTGGCAGAGATTTATGATTAATAAATTTCTATATCTTTTCTTTATTCTATACTTGTCTTTTACCTTTCTGTCGCTCTTTTACCTTTTCTTTCGCATACGCTCGATTGTTAACGAAAACTCTCCCATTCAAACCTTTGTCATTTCCTTTATAATTTAGCAACGCATTTTATGGCGGTTAGCTAAGTTCTTTGATGACAGATCGAATCGTGTTAATTCGTTCTCGATAGGGACAATAGAACGACCAGTGTCTATCACTTTTCCCTGATCTGTTCGCCTATAAGTTAATTATTCACGGTGAAAGATTTGAGATGAAAGACGAGCTCGCTTTCATTGAGTTTATGACCATAGTCTGCAGGCAGTAATAGTGTGAATTCTCGAGAGCAGAAATCTCTTGCACGGTCTGGTAAATCATGCTACGCAAGATCTAAGAGAGACTGTCCGCTCGATTTGCCTGAGTCTGTTTCGGCTTCAGCGTGAAAAAGCCGTTTGATTTGCAGAATGAGATAGAATTTATGTAGATTTTCCTCTAGGTGCGAACATGTGGCAGAGAGAGTCTGGGTTTCAATAATAGTGAATCATTTCATTTCATCAGATAAAAACCCCAGCAGTTTTAACTTCATTCATTCAGACTCCGCAGTTTCTCTAGACACATTCTAGCTTCGTTCCTAGATTGCTTTATTAAGTAAAATCTCAGTTTGCGTTGGAGAATAGTCTTAAGTAGTCCTGTGTTGAGGTAAATAGATTTCGCTACAATTATCGTCTACATATTTACTAGTTTCTTTTGTGCAGAGTGATTAAATAGAAAGTCAGTTTTATTTCTCTAGTTACTGTGTTACAGTTGATAGCAGAATAAATTATAATTTCTAGCTAAAATTCATTCAGCTATAAATAAATTTAATTAAATTTCTAGTAACCAGTCAGAAAATAAATTTAACTAACTAGTAAATGCACTGATTCATCATTGAGTATTGACGAGATACTTATGTATTTCTAATTCATGATGACTGATTCTTTTAAATGACTAGAATTTATTTCACGGGAGTTTTAAATGATGAGACAAGCTCTAAGCTTGTAGTTTATAATTTAAGTTAATAACCGAAGTGAATAGTATATTTTACGCGAGGGTAGGATAGGATGTGTGTATAATATTATGGTTAAGTATTCTGTATGTTTCTTTTTCTTTATACAATATTTTGGGTCAAGCCCAACATCTACCAGCGGTTTCAGTACATATGAGAATAATCATAGAAGTAGTATTTTAGGACTTAATTACTTGGGTTTCCAAGTTACAACCTGTCTGGCATTGTGTTTGCATCCAGAAATAGACAGAATACCCATTTCACGAACTTTAAGACTAAATGCAGTAACTAGGCCTATCGAGCCAGATTATAATTCTTCCCTAAATCTCATTACATTCAGCCCCTGTGGCGAGAATAATTACAAACAGTAACATTTCCGAAGTTTGACCAATTGTGGTGTGACCAATAATTTTATATTGAGAGAAGTTACCAACCTGTCATTTCCTAAGTAATCGAAACCTCGAGATTCTGACCTTGTGAGCCCATTTAAAATTTCTTACCTGAACTGATTCAAGTGACAAAACCAGTAATCCTAAAATATAGTTGCAAAGTGAATGCTCCCCGGAACATTGGATGAAACCTGTATCTGCAGAGCTGGGGTTCTCTTTATCAAAAAGAACACGGATTCACTGAGTGTGTGTGTCCTAAAGTTTGTGCCTGAAGGTGAAAGACATCAAGTTTGTAGGTAAGAAAGAATGTCAGTGGCCACTGATGAATGAACAGAGAGAAAGCAATACTAAGTGGTTCCTTATGTTATACTTTATGCACCCACTTTGTATTTATCTTTATGCAAGTTTGTTGCTAATGATGTTTTCCTCTTAGAATAAGTTAATATATCAACTCTGTTCTTAACTATAGAGGAAAATCCTTGACCTTAGAGTATAAATCTGTGACTCTTTGTGGCTATAACTTTTCTGCTAAAGGGATCATGGGCTCAATAGAGGGGGAAAGGATTACACCTGTGGGTCTTTTGTTCTTTTAGTAATTCATTAACTTATGTGTATTTATATGTGCTTGATATTAACATTTATGTGTTGTGGTTAATTTTCTTATGATAAATAAAATTTACATAACCTTTATTCAAGTGTGTCGGTCAGCTCGTTCCAAATTATCTATATTCCATTGTTATAGTGCGTCTACCTGTCGTCACTTATGTGTATGTGAGCGGTATATATATATATATATATATATATATATATATATATATATATATATATATATATATATATATACCACTCACTCACGCACGCACACACATACACACATAAGTGACGACAGTTATATATATATATATATTCTAGTAGACTGTCTGACTAATCTAGATCTGTTGTAGAGATAGGCTGAAAGAGAGAAGCTTCTCCATTTCAGGGACAGACTCTAACTAGTTTCCACCATCTCACTCGTGAAAATCTCTTTTCTTTACGTTACCCCTCACTGAGCTATCACCTGTTCTATTCTATTCAGAAGGGACCAACCCAAGTCTTAATTCCCCTATCACAAATCCACGACAAATGTGGACTCGTTGTCCGGGAATTGAACTCTAGTCCTGAGCTAGTACGACAAATGGGGTCTCGTCTAATGGGATTTTGAACTTAGAATAGGAAGACGAGACGACAAATATCAGCTCGTATGTAGAATTAATTTTTTAAATTCTGATAATAGAGTAAGAGTGTGATGTCACGTGAGTTTTAGTATCTTTAAAAATAACTATCCCCTAGACTAACTATCTGTTTATGGTCTTGCTGACCACTTACTTACTTAGTCGTTCTCCTTCTACCGTGAGGTGTAGAGGTTTGGAAGAGAGAGCGCCAGACTATCCTATCAGCTGTCTTCTTCCTGGCCTGGTTCCATTCTAATCCTCGGTCCTTCAAAGATTGTCTAATGTTGTCCTCCCAGCGGACTCTGGGTCGTCCTGGAGGTCTGGATCCCTGGCTCTTTGTTTCCCATGCTTGTCGTGGTAGCCGATCTTCTCCCATTCTGCAGACATGGCCAAACCATCTTAGTTGGGACTGTTCTATTTTGGGTCTGCAGCGGGTGGGATTTTAGGCCTTGACGTATCGTCTGGTTGCGGACAATGTCTCTTCTTGTTACTTCAACCACCTTCCTCAGATACCTCATTTCTGAGGTTTGGATCTGGCTTTTGTGGGTTATAGTCATTACCCATTACTCGCATCCATATGTCAAGACTGGGACATAGGGGGAGCGGTATACAGCCATCTTCGTTTTCTTACCAACCTCTTTCTTGCTGAGGACTCCTCGATTTATGGCCTGAAAAAGTCTCCCAACTGCTGCTTTTCGAATGGCCAACTCTTCTTTGATGCCTCCCTTTCGGTCTATAATAGCTCCGAGATATTTAAAGTGGTCGACCTGCTCCAGGACCTGTTCTCCCAACTTAATCTGATGTTTTCTTTCTTCTCGTGATATTACCATGGATTTTGTTTTAGAGCTGCTTATGACCATCCCTCTCTTCTCCATCTCTTCCTTCCAGACTTGCAGGTTGGATTGGAGATGTGTCTCTGACTTAGCAATCAGGACAACATCATCAGCAAATGCTAGCTCTAAAATACAGACCTGTCTCATCTTCCAGTACTCCACTGAATACTTTCTTGTTCTCTCCTTACATGCCTTGATGACATCGTCCATGAGGAGTATGAAAAGATAAGGTGACAGGATATCACCTTGTCTTACACCAGTGGTGGTCCTGAACTCTTCTGACTTATAGTTTGTTGTCCTCATATAATTTCTGCAAGACTTGTAGAAGCTCTGTATAGCATGAATCAGAGGTGCTGGAATGTTTTTCCTTGCCAAACAGTCCCAAAGTTTGCTCCAGGGGACCCTGTCAAATGCCTATTCCAGATCTATGAAACAAAGATGGATCTCACTCTTGTACTCAAGGGCCTTTTCACTCAGCTGCCTGAGTGTGAAGATTAGGTCTTGAGTACTTCAGTTTGCTCGGAATCCGCACTGGGCTTCATCCAATTGTGGCTCAGCTAGGCATCGGAGTCTCTGCTCTAGGATTCTAGAGTAGATTGTACCAGGGACACTGAGAAGGGATATGCCTCTGTGGTTTCCCAATTGTCGATTGTCACCCTTTTGAAAATCGGTGTTATGATGGCAATCTCCCAATCCTTTGGTATGGCCTTGTTGCACCACGCTGCCTGTAGGACCCTTAGGATTTGCTGTCCACACAAATAATAATTGTTTTTCCGCAGCATTATTGAGTATTATACATTTAGATTTACAGGTTGATTTTTGTCGGAAGATATGTTATGTATTGATTTTGTAATACTAAACCGCTGGTAGAGTTTGTGATTGTATAACAATCACTGGGTTTTTGAAAAAGAAGGTTTCTGAACTAAGCTAAGGAGCGCGTTTGGAATATTTCGTCCTGTTAATTGCCTCCCTTACCTAACTGTCTTCAGGGGTGAATTTGTAGTGAATTTAAAAATTAAGGGGATTTTTTTTTCTCCTACAATTGTTTGCAATAATTGTTTTGTTTCCACTGTAGCAACTTATTTTTGTTAGTGATTAATCTTAACTACTATTAATTTGACATAGTCGCTTGCATTTAGAGCCTTTAGAGCCAGTAATAGCAGCGATAGTTAGATACTAATATTATAGGAGAAGGTATCCCAGTTAATAATAATATTTTTGTGTATTTCTCGTAAGTGGTAGAGAACCAGTGTATCATTTTTCTTACTTCTTTCTCGACTAAGTCTCAGTCAGCTATTTACTATGGCCGAGAGGGCAAAGCTTAGACAGATGCTCAGAGACGAAGAAAGAGAGGAGGGTTTGGACGGAGAAGAAGCGAAAGCTTTTGTCAGGGATGAACTTGACAGATATGATGCGGAGCAGAAGGAAAAAGCAGCCAAAGCTAGGGAGCAGAGGAAGATGGATGAGGAAATGGAAATCCGCAGGGCGAACGAAAGAGAAAAGGAGAGACAGCATGAGGAAAGAGAGAAGGAGCGACAGCACGAGTTGGCGCTTAAAGCTCTAGAAGTCCAAAGTCGTGGTGCTGCCTCTACCTCCAACAATGGAGACTCTTCTCCTTATTCTTCTGTAACTGATCAATCTAACACTCAATTTCCTCATTTAGCAGCTATGTCTTTTGCTCTAGAATCTTTCCCTTGTCCTAATGAGAAGATTGACACGTGGCTAGGAAAATTTGAGAAAATGGCAATTCTGTACGGTTTAGAGAAGTCGCGTTGGTGTATGAAGCTTTCCCAGGCTTTAAAAAGTAGTGCTTATGATGTTTACTCTAAACCGGAAAGCAGCCAACAAGACAACTACGACGTGTTGAAGAATGCTTTACTTGAGCGCTTTGAAATGAATGCGCGAAAATTTTTGCAACTGTTTCGCAACAGCAGAAAGGAGAATTCTGAAACTTTTCAGCAGTTCTCTTCTCGTCTAAAGGGATACTTGTCAAAGTTTCTGGAGCTGTCACAGCTCGCCTCTACCTATTAAAGTTTTATGGAGTTCGTTATATGCGAACAGATAAAGAACACTTTGTCTGGTGACATCCGGAGATTTCTAGTTGAGCAGGGGGCAGAAAACCTTAAAGACATTTTAGAAAAGTCTGAGCGATATCATTATGCGCTGGCCGAACTGCCGGTCACAAAACGTAAACCGACAGAAGAGCCTTTTCGAAAGAATAATCTAGACCAATCTTCTCAAGCTTCTCACCAAAATAACCACAGAGAAACTGGACCCCAAACCCCCCTCCTGAAAAGTCTAAATTCTACAAAAACAAGTACCCCAACAATAATAAACAGTCTGATCAACCCGACCGTCCTACATGGCAGTGCGGTCAGAAAAGACAGGGTGGCAAAGGGAAAACCCCTGAACACGGGACTCATGATCAGAGCGAGCACACCGAGCCTAAACGCATCGGATGCCTGCTAACAGTTTTGCAAGGACGAATCAATGTCAGTGATTATCAACCTGAGGGAGAGAGACCCTCAGCGCGAGGTACTGTTATTTTGAACGGTTCTTCAACTTTTTTTTTAATTTGACACGGGGCTTTCTTATAATTGCATTGTCGCCAGGCACCTGGTCAAACCCGGTCAAGAGACCGGAGAAACCGTCCAACTTTGTGGAGTTTATAAGAGTGATGCACCTACAGCGCTAGTAGTATATAATGCGCAAAACGATTATATTTCAGGCTGAGGGCAGGCGGGGCGGCAGGCGGGGCGTGACTTTTTATATAAGGAAAATGGTTAGTATTCAGGCGGAGCACAGGAGGAGCGCAGGAGGTGGCGCATGACTTTTTATATAGTGATATATATTAGTTCAATAATGGCGGGCGTATTGTTGTTGTGTTATGTGTGTTGATTATTTTACAAACAGTTATACATATATTTACAACAGGAAGACGATAGTTATGTTACACTAGGAAGACGATATATTTAGACAATATATTTAGTTATACATATATTTAGACATATATTACAAAATTTAGACATATATTACAACAGTTAGACGATATTAGGTTTTACATACATTACTTGTGCTTGTATTTTAATTGTTGTGTGGTGTGGTGTAGGTGGTCATGTGTGCCGGTATTTTAATTGATGTTTATACAATATTTATATATGGGAGTGAAGTGTTAGAGGCCTGACTTTACTGGGACCAGCATCGAGAGGTGGGAGTGAAGTGTCGATCGCGCAGGAGGCGCGTCAGGAGGTGGCGCATGACTTTTTATATAGAAATAAATATTAGCCGGGGTGACTTCCTCTGACGATCAGACGCATGACTTGTTATATAGCAATAAATTTGTTAAATAATGGTGGGTGTGTTGTTTATACAAAATACTTACATTTATATATATATATATATGTATATATATATATATATATATATATATATATATATATATACATATATACATATATATATATATATATATATATATATATATATATATATATATATATATATATATATATATATATATATATATATATATATATATATATATATATATATATATATATATATATATATATATATATATATATATATATATATATATATATATATTTTATATATATATAAAATATAAAAAATCGATAATGACGGAAAATTTAAAAAAAACAATAATGTTAGATTAGGTTACTAAAAGGGGTTTTTGAAGCGAGTGGAGGTTTTTTGTGCTGGCGTGGTGTTACGCACAGAATTTTGTCAAAAGACATTGTATAATTTTTTCAAAAGACATTGTATAATTTTGTCTAAAGACATTGTACAATTTTGTCTAGAGACATTGTATAATTTTGTCTAAAGACATTGTATGGTTTTTTTCTAAAGATATTGTGTAATTAACTTGTCTGAATTGTACACTTTGATTTTGCGCACGGTCTAAGATAGATAACTCTTGTTTACTGTGATTACATTTTGCAAGGATGGTTACCTTCGCTTGTGACGGGACTCATCGGTCCATTTTTTTTTAACGATGTGTTGGTCACTCTCCTTATATGGTAGTATCGGTCAACTGTTTCTTAGAATGATTGAAACCAGTGTTGAGGATTCTTTTGCTGTCCATATAAGGCTTGATTTCTTACAAAATCTTTCTAGAAGGTCTTCAACCATCGTCTCGTTGATTATTACTCAAGTGTATGAGTTCTGCGCATGCGCGAACTTTAAGAAAGTTAGAATCGCTTTCCGCCCAGGGATTCGATGAGAGGTTTTTGAGCCGAGCAGAACGCTATGGGCGTCTCTGTGATTTGTTAATAGGGAATTAGGAATACTTTTGTGAGTTAGTGTAGCTAACAAGGTCCTTCCCTTGATTATTCAAAACGCCTGGAGGCGTGTGTTTTGTGGTGTTGATTTCGAAACAAGGTAATACCTCATTTATGTTTCAAATCTATAATTTAACATTATGTTGACAATGGTCGATCTCTGCTCGCTCACGTATTACAGTGATAGAGATCCTTCTACTAGAAGTCACACCCCAGGTATCTTCATACCTGCGAGTTATATGTACACGGGATATACTAAGCCCGAGGAACAGTTCTACGTCCTATGAACATCGCTATGTCAGCGATTGCACCTTTTGTCGAGGGTTAGACTTAGGAATGTTATAAAGGTCAGTTTGACCTGTACTCCATGTATGCCATTCTCGTGCGAACAGTAATGGATTTATATTGTACATCTGATCTTCCAGTATCAGAGAGGAGTATTGATAATTAGGAATATTTGTGAGATGAAGCTGAGGTTATCGTCAGCTAGGATTATCTGTATCAACTTGGAGAATGTATGCAGATCCATGCAGAAACTTTAGTATGCTGAATTATATATTGAACTGTTGATGTCCATGACTCATGTAACGTACCCGTCATTTGTGGCGTCCAAATAAATGATGAAAAGTCAAAGCAGTTCACCCTTTTTTATGACTTCACATGTCATACTTCATATGCTGTAACTCTGAACTACTTCACTAATATATATACACAGCAGCAACAACACAACCAGATAAGACACCCTACATCTTCAACTATAATATACCTGGTTTCGATAGGGGTGGTATTTTGACAGAGCTGAAGAGTTACCACGTACTAGGACTTACACTTGCAACGTCCATAGCGGCCAGACAGTGTGGCCTAATCATCATCCAGAAGACAGCCTTAAATCCACCCTTATCACGTGGGTGACGATGCATGGGTGTAATGTAGCGGGCGGGGTTAGGTAAGGGGGATTTTTGTGTGATGTTGTGTGTGTTTGTTTAGACATACATATATATATATATATATATATATATATATATATATATATATATATAACATAAAAAATCGATAATGACGGACAATTTAAAAAATCAGTAATGTCGGGTTAGTAGGTTACTAAGAGCGCATTTTGAAGCGAGTGGAGGTTTTTTGTGCTGGCGTGGGTGACGAAGCATGGGTGTAATGTAGCGGGCGGGGTTAGGTTAGGGGGATTTTTGTGTTTTGTGGTATTGTTTTTGTTATGTGTGTTGGTGTGTTTGTTTATACAGTCTGCAGGCGCGTGACTTTTATATAAGGAAAATGTGGTGAAGGAGCGTGGAGGAGGAGAGGTCTTGTTATATAGTAATATATAAGTTTAATAATGGCGGGCGTGTTGTTGTTGTGTTATGTGTTGTGTGTTTATTATTTTACAAACAGTTATACGTACATATTACAGACAGGTAGACAGTATTTATATTTACAATATTTAGACGATATTTAGTTATACATATATTTAGACAATATTACAACAGTTAGACGATATATAAAAGAAAACACTGGATACATTTTATATATATTTATTGACAAAGTTAGTTGGTCTATGGGTGACGTCTAACTTCACTTCTTTTTCGTGTACGCCTAGGAGCTCTCAGAGCACAGGCGGTTCGGATTACTTGGCGAGTTCTCTTTCATGTACACCCAGGTGGTGGGTGCGGGTGTATTCATCTTCAACTTTTGGTGAGCGTCTATGAAGGAAAAACAGTCTTGTGGCGTGCTAGCCAGGGTCTGACTAGTCGAAAAACTAATCGATCGTTGGCGTGTTTCTAGCCGAAAAGGGCCGTAGGACGCGTTGCATAGTACCACCGCGAGCTTTGGTCAAGATGAAATAAATGGCGTAGAGACCACAAACGTTGGTAACTTCATCTTCTAAATGTCTAGCGTTGTAGTTAAAAGGTCGGTTAGAGTTATTTAATTCCTTTAAAATAAGACGAAATGTCAAACTAAAGCACAAGTCTCAGCCGCTTGGTAGGTTTCTGCTTCTTCTTCGGTGGTAGATTAGAGACATCGGCCAGGTGGTTATCTGTGGTGGGAGCTGACGTACAAGGGTTGGTGTTAGGAAACCAACTCGGTTCTGGGGATATTGGACAACTGGAATTGATGTAGTCGACAAACGTGTTACTGGGGGAGGTAGTAGGTTTCTGCTTCTTCGGTGGTAGATTAGAGACATCGGCCAGGTGGTTGTCTGTGGTGGGAGCTGCCATACAAGGGTTGGTGTTAGGAAACCAACTCGGTTCTGGGGAAATTGGTTGGTAACAGCTGGAGTTGATGTACTGGTCAAACGTGTCATCGGGGGAGGTAGTAGGTCTCTGCTTCCTCGGTTGTAGATTAGAGACATCGCCCAGGTGGTTGTCTGTGGTGGGAGCTGCCATACAAGGGTTGGTGTTAGGAAACCAATTCGGTTCTGGGGAAATTGGTTGGTAACAACTGGAGTTGATGTAGTGGTCAAACGTGTTACTGGTACAAGTAGTAGGATAGGTATTCGTGCATGGTGACTGTAGTCGGTCAAATTCGGCGAGGATTTCACCGTGTAAAGACAACAAATGTTCAAATTCAGGGCGAGTTAACGCAATGCCGGCTTTGGTAGGAAACTTTAGATATGATTCACCAAAGTATCTTCGCACGTGTAGTAAAGGTTGGCCTCGGTAAACACTTACAGACGCGGCCTTCAGACCACTAGCCAAAGGTTTAAGCATTTCATCACTTCTTTTGATGTAGACCCAGTTGTTGGGAACAGTGGAAGTCATCTTAAGTGAGGTGTAAGTGTCTGTCGTTATCACACCACCGCTTCAGTAAAGTATGAATGTGAGTGCTTCGGTCTTCCAAGTGGTTATTTATATGAAGGAATACCAGTTTAATCTGGTTCTTGAAACGTGTCCATCCTTGTGCTTACCAGGGTTTGATTAGTCAAAATATTAATCCATAGTTGACGCGTTGTTGATGTGACCAACCTTGTGTTAGCCAGGACTTGATTAGTCGAAAAACTAATCGATAGTTGAAGCGTTGTTGATGTGAAAATGTTTGTGGGCTGGCGTTGTAAGTGTATAACTCATGGACGTATTGGCGTGAGGAAAAAATAACAGCAAATATCCGATAAAATGGCGGGCAAGTTTTTAACACGACACTCACACTTCCATTTCTTATTTTTTGGTATCGGTTTTCATATTTTCACTTCATAATTTTTGCATCACAACATTCACATTTCCATTTCTTACTTTTGCAACACAACCTTCACATTTTCCATTTCTTACTAATGGTATCAGTTTTTCAAATTTCCACTTCGTAATTTTTGTATCGGTTTTCATATTTCCATTTCCTAAACATTACTGATACGGGACAAAGTTGGTTTCCAACTTGTTAAGTTCATAGTTGTGTCATTACTAGATGGTGAGTTTCCACATATTTACTCGCTACCCAGACGCAAGTTAATCCTACGATTTCTAAGGCTTTGTCTTTGGTCTCTTTCTACCTCTATATATCTAGCTAAAATATCACCCATATCGTATACAATATTACTGATCATTTTTACAATAAAGCGGCACACAGTTAAGTTCTTTATATACATATATTGCGCAGGGGTGAGCGCGGTTCGTTTTGTGACAAACAGGGAGAATAATATTGTCGGTTTTATTAAATTACACTCATACACAGTTATTTTATTCAACGTGAGAACCCCTGTTTTCAACAACGTGAGACCCACTTTCTTCGTTACTCACTCAGCGTAAACCCAACAGTGCGAGAATCACTACCCCGTGCTAAAAACGTTACTCACTCAGTCACACCATCACGTGAAGTTTTGTCATTCATAACAAATATAATCGGCTGATTTTGCCACATTATTTTTTTTAGGCAACAGACCATAACAATATTAAAGATTTGCTTTTTTAAAGGTACTTTTTAAAGGTTGTTCTAATAAAGTGTTAAGTTATATGGAAGAGAGGCGGGCTAGGCATAGCGTTGAAACATTGTCACTGAGTGGCAGGAGGTGATAGACATCATCATAACTTTACTTCTCACAACTACATTTCAATCCATTTACATTCTACAATCACAACCTTCACATTTCCATTTCATACATTTGAAATCAGTTTTCAAATTTCCACTTCATAATTTTTGTATCGGTTTTCATATTTCCACCGCAAGTGTTAGAGACATAACCAGGTCCAGCGGCGAAATGTGGGAATGAAGTGTTAGAGACGTTACTATACTAGGGCCAACACCTAGAAGTGGAAGTGCAGTGTTAGAAACTATACTAGGTCTAGCATCGAGAGGTGGGGAGTAACGTGTTAGAGACATGTGGATGTGTTGTAGTCTTGTTACAAACAACAAGTAACACAAATACAGAGATATAAAAAGCAACATACGTTTTTTTGGTGGTGAGCTTGACGTGGTCAGTTTTCAAAGCGTCTGTGAGTGTGTGTGTGTTGCGTGCGTGTGTGTTTGTGTGTGTGTGTGTGTGTGTGTGTGTGTGTGTGTTGGGGGGATTGTGTTGCGGTGTGTTGTATTGTATTGTGTTATGTTTTGTTTATTTATACAACAGTTATACATACATATTACAATATATATTTTACAAACAGTTATAACATCTAGAGGTGGGAGTGAAGTGTTAGAGACAAAACCAGAGCCAGCAGCGAGAAGTGGGAGTGAAGTGTTAGAGACTTGACTAAGTCTAACATCGAGTAATAAAATCTACTCACCCCAATGTCCATCTAGTGTTATGTAAATGACCCGTACACAGTCGAGGTTTCCAACATAAAAAATAATATCAAAGGCCAGGTTGGATAAGGCCAAATAGACAGTTTCATTGAACACAACCGTAGAGATATATGTCACAGGCAGACTAGATTATGGTCCCAACTAGATACTCCTTAGTGTTATAGGTTGCAATCGGGACAATGTCGAGGCCAATTTCAACCATTTTAAGAAAATCCAACATATCCTTTGTCCTGCTATCCCACAAACATATAAAGCGTTGATATTTGGTGAATCCCATTTGCTGGCCAAGCAAGAAGTGGTAACTAGTTGTTAAACTCGATCGATGGTCTGCGCTTGCGAGGAAAACATTATCAAATGTAATCGATGAATGAGTCATACTGTTTGTAGTCGGTTAGGGTGGGTGACGTCAGCGCTAAATATAGACTATCGGAAACAAGTTTATCTGCTAGTCGTTAAACATCTCTGCAAAAGCGACGATCTTTCATGCGACTAATATGACCAAGCCAGCGTAGGCTTTCCTGTCTCAGCCGGGTATACAGACTTTGAAGGCCAGCACGTAAAAACAACTCGACATTTGGCACTTTACCTTTCGACGAAAGCCCGAGGAGGTGGCGCAGACACGGTAGATGGAAGGTATTGAGCCTTCTTGTTTGCTTAGCATATATTGCTCAGGTCTCACTGCCATATAGAGGTAAGCTGATGATACAGGCGTTATATATTGCAGCTTTGGTCATCGTTGCGAGTTTGGAGTTTCCCCAAAAGCGTGATGTGAGGCAGGCAAAGGTAACTGCAGCTTTGTTAATGAGACTAGCAATTTCTGTGGCCAGAGAGAGTTTGTCATTGATGATATACACAAGGTATGTGTGATGCACCGCATATATATATATATATATATATATATATATATATATAATATATATATATATATATATATATATATATATATATATATATATATATATATATATATATTCTAGTAGACTGTCTGACTAATCTAGATCTGTTGTAGAGATAGGCTGAAAGAGAGAAGCTTCTCGATTTCAGGAACAGACTCTAACTAGTTTCCACCATCTCACTCTTGAAAATCTATTTTCTTTACGTTACCTCTCACTGAGCTATCACCTGTTCTATTCTATTCAGAAGGGCCAACCCAAGTCTTAATTCACGTATCACAAATCTACGATAAATATAACCACAGAGAAACTGGACCCCAGAATCTCCCTCCGGAAAAATTTAAGTTCTACAAAAACAAGTACCCCACCCACAACTAACAGTCTGATCAACCCAACCGTCCTACATGGCAGCGCGGTCAGAAAGGACAGGGTGACAAAGGGAGAACCCCTGAGCACGGGACATATGATCAGAGCGAGAACACCGAGCCTAAACGCATCGGATGCTTGCTAAAAGTCTCGCAAGACAGAATTGATGTCAGTGATTCTCAGGAGCCGCACTAGCGTAGTGGTTACCACACCGCTCTGGCGACCGGGTGATCCAGGATCAAACCCGGGCGACGGCATTTGAGGATTTTTCGTCGACCGGGAATTGGACTGGATTAACTCGAGACCTGGCGAGGACATTTGAAGGAGTGTCGTCGAACAGGGATTTGCGGCTCCTGAGCCGACCCAGCTCTAATGGGTACCTCCGAAATCGGCGAGTATCTGCCAGAATGGCGAGGGACACCTGTCTCTGTACAAGAAAAAAGGGATACTCACGTAAGATCAATGTCAGGTTAGACATTAATAATAACCTGAGATTTCGCCTCGAGTATTAGCGGGCGTACGAAAAAAAAGTGATTCTCAACCTGAACAGGGGAGGCCCTCTACGCGAGGTACTGTTATTTTGAACGGGTCTTCAACATATTGTTTTTTTCGACACGGGGCTTTCTTGTGATTGCATTGTTGCCAGGCATCTGGTTAAACCCGGTCAACAGACAGAAGAAACCGTCGAACTATGTGGAGTTTCGAAGAGTGATGCACTAACAACGCTTCCCATCGCATTGGTGGAGATACACTCTGATTTCGTCAGAGGTGTGATCCAAGCGGCTGTTATGGATGACCCGATCTACCTAGTCATTCTTGGCGATTGATATGTGTTTATTTGGAAACCAGAAGAGCTAATTGTGGCAACATTAACCACAAGAGAGCGAACCAAGAAGGAACGGGAGCCTGCGCCAAATTTGTTACCTAAGGAACTTAAAGAGGCGCAACAAAAGGACCCTACCTTGGAACCCTGCTTTAGGAAACTGCCCATGGCTGAGGACCCCAGACACCACGGGGACATTTTTTTCTAAGGATGGCGTACTTTATCGTAGAACGAGAAAGCCTGAACAAGGTTACAATCAGCTCCTAGTACCGAAACAGTACAGAAGCCAAATCTTAGAAATGGGGCACTCTCTTCCCTTTAGCGGACATATGGGACAGAACGCCACAAATCAGCGAATACAGACTCACGATTGGTGGCCAGGAATGAACTCTGATATTATCAGGTACGTGACATCCTGCGCCAAGTGCCAACGGGTGGCACCCAAGTATTTAACACCCGCAGTTTCCATGGGTGATATGCCAGTAGTGGGGACACCATTTGAACGGGTAGTGATCGACATTTTAGGACCCTTAGAAAGGACTAAAAGAAGGAACAGGTTCGTCCTGACTTTAATCGACACATGCACTATGTGGGCAGAAGCTATACCGCTTACATGTGCGGATGGCAAGCATGTCGCAGAAGCCCTCGTGCATAAATGTACTCGGTTCGGGTTCCCTCAACTAGTTTTGACGGATAACTGATCCCCATTCCGTAACCTGTTAATGGATGAGATCGTTAAGATCTTGAGGAACCAGAGCATCTACACAAGGCCTTATAATCCGGCCGGAAGTGGGTTAGTAGATCTTGCTAACGGAAACCTCAACATGATGCTATGTAAACTGGGACAAGAGAAACCTGAAGATTGGGACCTTTGTATACCCGCAGCTTTATTCGACTACAGGGAAGCCTCACATACGTCCACAGGATTTCCCCCAGCTACACTTTTATTCGGCAGACCTATTAAGGGGCCGCTTGAAGCCTTACTTCAGTCGCTGACAGACCAGAAGGCTGATGAGACAGTCGTCTCAGCCAGTAAATATGTGTCGGAATTTAACGAACGGTTAAAACTAGGATGGGACATAGCAACGACCAGCCTTAAGCGAGCGCGCGCAAAGCACGCTAACCGATACAGGAAAGCCGCGAAAGAACGAGAACTGCAAGCAGGAGAGAAAGTGTTGTTGCTACTCCCAACCGAGAACAATAAACTACGTATCGGATGGCAAGGGCTGTTTACCGTCCTTAAAAAGATCTCAAGGGCTAACTACGAGATCTTTATCAAAGGAAAGGAGAAAGTCTACCATGTAAATGTTAAAGAAACACTATGAAAGACCGGTGCCGTCTTCCGAAAATCTCCTGGCGATCGCCAATACTGACGAAGATGACGAGAGTTGCAGGGAATTACAACTGCAAACACACGGACTCTTCAAAAATGTCAAACTTGGCGACACTCTTGCAAGCGCAAACGGAATGCATTCAAGAGAAAGAAAACACGGTAGCAGACTTCATGAATAGGACTTAGACAGACGGAGGGGGAAGATGAGAGGTAAGATAACAGTCACCAAGAAGCTACTAATATAAGAAATCTATTTCCATAAAGTAGATATGGAATGGTTCCATATCTTAAGCGGGGACGTCTGTGACAGATTATGTAAATTGGTTTCATATATCTATTTTATTTATCTTCATTTTTCTTTTTACCTAACTTCACCTACGCCTGTTGGGTTAACATAAAACCTCCTATTACTCAGAACTCTGTCCCGCTTTTCTCATTTAGTACGCATTGTATTGCTGTTCGCTAATTTCTTTGATGAGAGTCTATCAGAGACATTCGCTAACGTGAGCTGTATTTCTAACACCAGCGCCGCCAGAGATCAAATCGTTGTAGAGATCAGACAGCGACCAGCTTTGAATTAATTTGAGTAGATATTTGGAACTTAAGTGAGAAATCTTTATTACCTTTCCCTGAATCCGTTCGTTTGATAAGTAATTAAACTCGGCAAATCGGGAGATCTAAAGACATTGCTCGCTTGATTACGAGCAGAGAGACGAAGGAAACTCACACTGATTAGCGCATTGCCGATGTCTGATCTAAGCGAGAACGAAGATCCTGGGTTTTCGGCTTTGAATTACGTATAAGCCGAAAACTGAACGTAGAATTTCCCGTAGGTGAGAACATCTGGTAGGGTCTGGTTTTCGTAGGGATAATTAACTATCTCCTTTCATCTTTAATATATATATAACACAGAAATATAACTCAGTTCATTCAGTACCTCACAGATTCCTCTAGACAGCTAGCTTCGATTCTAGATATACTTCTAAAAGTGAATTTCTTAGTAGTCGTTGGAGAAAAGTCTTAGTAGCTCGGTGTTGAGGTAAATAACTAGTAGTTTGAGTGATTTTATCTTCTATATCATCAATTATATTTTACTAGTTATTTTCTGTGCAGATTAATTTACTAAGTTAGGTCTGTTATATTATTTCTCTAAAATTCTACTATGTTACAGTGGATAGCAGAACAAATAAATATTTTCAGCTAAACTCTTCAAGGTATAATAAAAATTTTATTAACTGCTAGTAACCAGTCAGAGAATATTTTAACCAACTAAGTAAATGCACTGATTCGTCATGAGTATTGACGAAATATGTATTTATTTCTAATTCATGATGATGGATTCTTTTTAAATGACTTGAATTTATTTCACGGAAGCTTTTTTTTTTAAACGATGAGACTAGCTCTAAGCTTATAGTTTCTAATTTAAGTTAATTAATCGAAGTGGATAATATCTCCTATGTTACGCGGGGTAAGGATAGGATTGTGAATTATACTATATTCTGTTAAGTATTTGTATTTTTTCCCTATACAGTATTTGAGTCAAACCCTAAACCTTACCAGCAGCTTCCATTGCATATGAAACTGGAAATAAACTTTATCAAAGTACATTCTGATATAATATCGGGTTTTTTCAAGGTGACTTGTCTGGCCTCGTGGTAAACCCAGAAAGAGACAGAGTACCAACCCAAATAATATTAAGAATAAATGATAACTGGACTTATAGAATATTCAGATTTCTTTGCCCAATTTCATAAACATTCAGCCTGTTGTGGCTACCAAATCGAACATTTGACATTACCTGTATAACGACCACGTGTTGTGAAGAAGATTGATCCTGAACCGATTTGTTTACCTGACGTTTGATGTAACGATTGAAGATTCCAAGCTAACGTACACTGTGACAGTTAGATCTCTTAATTATTTTACTACCTGGACAAAAATTGAAGTGACCTTTATCAGCATCCTACTTACAAGAGTGAATCAAGCGTTTCCCAACATTTTAATTAATTAGTCGTTGCAGAAACTGGGGCTTGGTTTGCTAAACAACCAACCGTGGATGGGCTGTGGGTGCCATGAACAATTGTTCCAGATGTGGTTAAAGCACCTTTATAGGTATGAGAGACTGAATTTGTGATCACAGGTTTGTCAGAGCGAGAGAAAGCGGGGAAAGAATAATTCTATTTGGATATAAACAATGTACTTATTTTGTATTTTGCTTATGCAAGTTTTGCTAAAGCTGCTCCTTTATTTTACTTCAGAATAGATTAACTTATAACTCTGTTCTTTACTGTAGAGGAAATTTTAGACCATTGCGTAAAGACCTTTGACTCTTTCGAGGGTTAATAACTTTGCTCTAACGGGATCTTGTCTCAACAGAGGGAGGGAGGATTAAACCTATGAGTCTAACTCTTTAATTAACTCATTAACCTATGTTCATTGTATTTGATTTTGGTATTTAAAGATATTGTTGTGTTGTAGTTTCTTTATGATAAATAAAATTTACATAAACTTTATTTACCTGTGTCGGTCAGCTTGTTCCAAAAGATCCCAATTCCATAGATATAGGTTTCACGTCTGTGCGTCTAATTGTCGTCACGTATCTGTGTGTGTGTGTAGATGTGAGTTGTTGAATATATACATATATATATATTTATAGGGTAACTGTCTAATCTACAACTCTCAGTCGTAATCGATAGGCTGGATTGATTACACTTGTATATACACATTTTGGTGCCTTAAATGTTATAGCTGTTCTTTGGTAATTTTGGGTTGCTGATTCCAAAAATATAATCAGATTTTTTCTATCAGCTCTAGTTTTTGGGATAACTAAGCATGACCAGATTAGTAAGGCAATTGTTATGTACAATCCTAGAGTTAGGTGCTATCAGTGGCATTTAGACTTTAGTCTGCATTCATATTATATGTAATTACTGTGCATATATTACCAAAAAAGTAATAAAAGTTTATCACTAGCACTTGTTTAGTCAACACGCAAAAAGGACCTTTTCGAGTACTTCCTGGAATGTGATATGCCCGGACAGTCACGCTTAAGGGTCCAACAGTAATCTGCCATCATGTTGGCATCCCAAAGTCCCTGGTATCTCTCTTCCATTGTTTTTATATCTTGGTGAAATCTTTCACCTTGCTCCTCACTAAAGTCGCCAAGATTCTCCGGAAATAAATGTAAATGGTTATGGAGGTAGTGCAATTTTATGCTCATGTTGCATCCAAGTTCACAAAAACTCGACAGCATGTTTCCAACTAATTCAGAATAATTGTCTGCTTTAAAGTTACCCAGAAAGTTTTGCACAACTAAAACAAATGATGATCAGGCTGTGGACTCTGTTTTGTTCTTGGAATCAATAAAATTTGGATCGTTTATTAACTTTCTAATTTGAGGTCTATCAAAAATTCCAGCTTTAAGTTTGTCTATGCTCAATTCTGGAAATTTTCTGCATAAGTAATTAAAACAGGTACCATCTTTGTTCAGTGCCTTAACAAATTGCTTCATCAAGCCAAGCTTTATATGTAATGGTGGCAGTAGAACTCTTTTTCGATCAATGAGAGGCTTATTGACAATATTTTTTTCTCAAACTTTAAATTCATCCCTCAACGGCCACTGTTTCTTTTTCCAGTGCATATCCTTTGCCCTGCTATCCCACAAACATATAAAGCGTGTATTTTGGTGAATCCCATTTGCTGGCCAAGCAAGAAGTTCATCATTTTAAGATCTTCACAAACCATCCAGTTATGTTCTAAATACTTCAATTTTTCCAGAACTGTGTTTATTGTAGCATACTCCTCCTTCATTGTAGTAGAATGAGCAACTGGAATTGAGCCATATTTGTTACCATTGTGTAAGAGAACACCCTTCAAACTTCTTTTAGAGCTGTCAATTAAAAGTCGCCACTCATCTGGTGTATAACGTACACCCATTTTGTTAACAAGACCTCCTACATTAGTACAAAACACAAGGTTGTTTTCTTTACAAAAGAATGGAATAAAACCTTGCTCTCTGCTGCGATAAAATGTAACCTTTTGTTTCAGCAGTCAGTAATCTTTTTTCTTTCAATCTTGAAGCCAAAAGTTCTGAAGATTCATTGGAGAGATATAGATCTCAGATTAGATCATTTAGTTCAAGCTGGTCGAAGCGTTGAACATCTGAAAAATCATCTTCGAAATCACTATCACTGTCACTTGTCGTTCCACATGCCACTGCTGTCTCATCTTCTAGCAGAGAATCCGAAATCTGACTGAAGGTTGGAATTGGTATGTCATCTCCGTGTGGAACAGGTCGCTAGCAGAATCTAAATCTGGATATTTCCACTTTTTGTGATTTTTCTCATTAATTCCCTTAATATTCACAACACAGAAATAACAGTCATCACAGTGGTTCTTGGGCTCTCTCCAAACCATTGGAATTCCAAATTTTAAACATTTTCTTTTCCCACTTAAAGTCTTTTCTTAAAGTCCACTGTCGCACGTGTTCAACACATGTTTTGCAAACAATATGAGGAGCCCAAGACTTGCCCTGGTCACCTAGTTTTACTTTAAAGTAAGCAAAGTATGCCTTTTTCACAAAAACAGTAATATGCTTCCTATGTTCTTCTTTGAAAGTGTACTCTCCACAAATATAACAAAATAAATGCAGTGAAAGAAAACATGCTCTTCTTGAAGATGATGCCATTTTTTGTTAGAAGTGTAATAAAATAAGTAGCATAATAACATGCATGCAGTGGCTTAAAATCTAAAAAAGGCAATTCTGGGAAGATTCTTGGAAAACTGAAACTGAGAGTAAACAAGCAGTTTTCTTTTGTAAAGCAATAGACAGCAATAGTTTTTTTACATAGCCTTATATAGAAAATATTGTAATAATACAGGGTGACCCAAAAAAACGGGCCCGCGCGCGCACATAAAGTGCGCGCGTGGGCCATTTTTATTTTTGGGTCACCCTGTATTAATGAAATACAAAAATGTCTGTATCTCAAAAACTAGAGCTGCTACAGACAAGTAAAAGTGATATTTGGATTGAGCAGGCCTCATTTATGTACAATCAAGAGTAAAATGTTTGGCACCAAAAATGTTTTTTTTTTTTTTTGGTAGGGCTGTGTTATCACTCAAATCCAGGGACAGATTTTACCTTTCACCATTTCACTTGTGAAAAATCTATTTCTTTACCTTATCTCTCACTGAGCTATCACCTGATCTAGTCCTATTCAGGCTGGGTCAAAATTGATCTTAATTACCCTATCGAAGATATACGACAACCACTATACATCGGATTCGTGGACTATGAAAAGGCATTTGACAGTGTAATCAGAGAATCGTTTTGGAAATTGGTGAGGCATTATGGAGTTCCCATGAAGATCATTAACATAATAAAGAAGACCTATGAAGACATGACATGCAGAGTTCTTCATGAAGGACAACTTACAGAACCGTTTAGGATTAGAACGGGAGTGAGACAGGGATGCCTCTTGTCTTCATTTCTTTTCTTACTAGCAATAGATTGGGTTATGAAAACATCAACATCACATAACAGAAAAGTAATCCAGTGGAATCTGACTAAACAGCTTGATGATCTGGATTTTGCAGATAACTTGGCTCTTCTGTCCCATAACCGAAATCAGATGCAAGAGAAAATGAAAATTCTCGATGAGAGGTCACAAGAAGTGAGCCTGAAAATACACAGGGAAATGACAAAGATTATGAGAATAAATGCAAGAAATGATAACAAGGTTGAACTTGAAGAAACACCACTAAAAGATGTAGTATCGTACATATATCTTGGAAGTAATATAGACAAAGTTGGAGGGACAGACAGTGATATAAAAATAAGAATACAAAAAGCAAGAGGAGCTTTCGTTGCATTGGGAAACATATGGAGAACAAGAAAAATCAAGTCCAACACGAAAATAAGAATCTTCAACTCAAATGTCAAGTCAGTCCTATTGTATGGCTCTGAAACGTAAAGAACAACAAAAACAACAACCAAAAAGCTTCAGACTTTTATAAACGGGTAGAACAGAAGGACTGAAATGGTATGACAAAGTCACAAATGTGGAATTGATGACAAGAACCAGACAAGTACCAGTGGAACAAGAGTTGAGAAGAAGACGCTGGCAATGGATAGGACACACATTGAGGAAACCTGTTTGATAGCATTACAAGGCAGTCCTTGTTCTGGAATCCACAGGGAAAGAGAGGCAGAGGTAGACCAAAAAACACATGGAGAAGAGAACTGGAAACAGAGATGAAAATGATGAGGAAAACATGGAAAGAACTTGAGCGGATGGCACAGGACAGGAAGACCTGGCATGTGTTTGTTGAAGGCCTATGCTCCTTGGGGAGCTAAAGGGTATTGAAAAGGTGGCGGAGAGAAAAGAATATGATGAAGACGAAAAAAAAATATCATTAGGAATACTAGTTTGGCAGACACGTGTCATCGAAAGGGAACGCTAGGCTGTGTTTTATTTTATAAAGAGAGAACTATATACAGGATGCTTGATAAAACATGTCGTATTTTTACATTTTTATTTCTTCATTCTCATCTGGTTATCTTATCAGAAAAAAAGTCCAAATCAAGAAAATGTACTGTTATTTTATTATTTAAAACGCAATGTCACTTTAACCTTACAGCCGAGAGATCTGGACCATTCAAAACATGATCTCATAGAAGGCTGTTTGCTCTCTCTGTCTCTCTCTCTCATTCTCTCTCTCTCTCTCATACACACCCTCTCTCTCTCTCGCACACTCTATCTATCTATCTATCTATTTATCTATCTATCTATCTATCTATCTATCTATCTATCTATCTATCTATCTATCTTGTCGTGAAATATTCTAATCCACATATATAAATTATCAGGTAAATGTAAAGCCTAACACATAAATTCAATAAAAGGAAAGAAGAATGGTAAAGAACAGGGCTGTCACAATGACTGTACTCGAAATCCCCCTTGTTTTCTACTTCGTCTGCAAATTGTAACGTTTCACGTTGATAGTAAAAGCCGACTGCTGCAATACCCGCCTTCTACGATAAAACATGTGCTGCATTTCTAAGAAAAACCTTGAGATACGCAGCTGACCTAGATTTAAAATTCCATTCATGTCTTTTTATACAATACGTTACCTAAAACGAAAGACAGATGGACTAAAGATAGAAAGAAGGGAGGGCTTAAAGCGGGGACGCAGGCAATACTACCACAGTCGCGCGATACACAATTACTACCATCACACGTGTAAGGCCTGCATTAACTTTTTTTCAAATAAACAGTGTCAGAAAAACACTACAACTACTACAAGAATCAGGTTTTAAAACATGAAAAATGCTTATTAGGAAACCTGAAATTCTACTGATTTACATCTAAGCTCCTGAAAGTACAGAAGACACCCTATGACATAGAAGTGAACGCGTGGTAAAAAACAAATATACGACTATCTTTGGAAAACACATATTTTGAACGCCACCATGTAGCTCGCTTTAACTTATATATTATTGTACGGCAGGACTTGGTAGCCGAGGATATGTTAGGTGTTACGGGTTTAGTCTGGTAATAGAAGAAGTGTGGCCAAAATAAAATAGTGGGGGTGCCTGACAGCATGAAATCATTTCTGCTCATAAAATTTTTTTATAACGTGTTTGAAAAAACATTACGATACGGAAATAGCCTACCATGTTAACTCCTATTTGATTGGCGGGAATGAGATGTAAGACTAAACACGATTAGTTGGACTGCAAATACTAGTTTTCTGTTGTTATGGGAAACGAATAGAAGGGGTACTTTTTTGAAAAGATGTGTAGACATGGCATGATTGGTTAGATCTGCCAATATAGTCAGTTCAGAGCGTCTGTTCCGTGCCACATCTTGTAATAAACCTACTAAGAACAGTGCGTTGAGCACCAGTGCATATTTTTTTCTAAAATAAAAGCCTGGGACAAGAGGCAGATCGGAATTTGTGCCTATTCATTGCCAGTCAACGAAACTGTTTATTATTTCCATTGAATTGTGGTAAGCTGAAATATTTGATATCTTTTTAATGAAAATTGAATGTGAATTGATGATTTATGTCTATATATATGTGTGTGTAGTTCAGTGGCCAACTTGAGAAAAGCCTAAATATTGCTCCAACCTGAATAGGAGGTGTCGGAAAAAAAGTAAAACTGCATGGGATTGCCAAACAGTACACTGACACCTATCTTATGGACTAGGAAGAAATAATGCTGGAATGGCAGAGGCGTAGTAACCATTAGGAAGGAGTATACTGGTGTAATTTGTTTCAGATGAAGCTAGCAGTGGCCTACAGCACTGAACACAAGTGTTTGTTATGTATTGTGCTCATTGTGGAAATGGATTATGACTTAGTTTTTGAAATAGGAGGTACAACCTTCTTGTTTCAGGGACGGTGGTCAAAAGTCATTGAGGCAGCATTTGGCCTGAGTTACTGAATCCTGAGGCTGACAGCATACTACTGGGTCCAGATAGCGACCAGTGAGGTGGCTCCAGAACTCATTGAAGTAATCGAGCAGAGGAGTCTTTTACTGCAGTCATCACGAAAGTTAAGAAAGTGTGGCCATGGAGCTCAACATTATGGGCCCCCCCCCCCCCCCTCTAAAATTGACAGTAAATAAAGAGGGAATATAAACTGTTTAAATTGACAGGAACTGTGAACTTTTCCCAATGATAAGACACTTGAAGTCATGATGACAAACAACACTCTAGCTTGAAAAACAAAACCAGTATTAACTCATATTACTACTTCACAACTTACACACATAAGATAAGAATAATAAAATATGTCAATAACAAGAGTAAATTGATAAACTGTGTACATACTACTTGTAAGAATATTGATTGTGATTCCTGGTTCACTGTGTAGTTGAATCAGGATATCTCTATGTAAAGAAATTAATACATATATATATATATATTTGACTTTTCAAACTGACTCTTTTAAGATAGTCTTATAGAGTGTTACATGTGTGTGAGTGTCACAGTGTTGTAAAGTGCTGTGAAATAAATTAACTTGTTTATCTGTCTGTTGTTGTTGTGACTTACACTTCATCATTTACATAACCCTAGACATTCAACGTAGTCATCACAATATTCCAGAATAGGTCTGACTGAGAGATATATATATATGTGGTAGCAAGTAAGGTTATCTGTAATACTCCACATTATTAGATACAGATACCTTCACAGCTGATCTCAGTCAGTACACTAGTCCCCTATAAATATTTATATCATCCCACTTTACCACATATATTGGGGTCCGGTCCGGGATATTGAACTTTCTCCTGTTATATATATTGGGAATTATAAGAATTAAAAGGTATCCTTGGGTGGAATTAAATAAGGTTGAGCTCTCAGTGCCTGTGTTGTAATTACATAATTAATTACAGAGTATATTGTTTAGTTAGAAATTGTTTACATTTATCTGTTAGAAAATGGCGGACCTGGCCAAATTTCGATCTGCTGCTGTACAGACTGCGAAAGAGTTAGGAATGGACGGGCAAATTATGATTGCTTATGTCACTGCTGAATGTGACAAATATATTGAACGGGAAGAAAGAAGATTAGAAAAAGAGGCCGAAAGAAAATTAGAGGCTGAGACTAAGAGGTTGCAGATTGAGGCTGAGGCTAAGAAATTGGAGGCAGAAAGAGAAGACAAAAGATTGGCTGCAGAAAGAGAAAGAGGATTAGCTGCAGAAGAGAAGAGAAGAAATTAGCTGCAGAAAGGGAAAGCAAAGAAAGAAGAAATTAGCTGCAGAGAGGGAAGCAGAAAAGGAGGAGAAGAGATTACAAAGGGAACATGAGTTACGACTAAGGGAGTTTGAGTTTCAAGGCCATGCTCCTGAAAATGGTGCCAGTCCCTTTGCCTCTGATGCCACTGCTAGCCAGGGAGCCTCAACCTCAGCTATGAATTTTCATTTAGATCATTTTGTTGAGAAAGACGATGATATAGAGAGCTATCTAAATAGGTATGAACTATTAGCTACCACGTATGGGTTAGAGAGAGAAAGGTGGAGCTTAAAGTTATCTCAAGGACTTCGTGGGGCAGCTTATGAAGTTTTTGCCAAAATGAGCAGAGGTGATCAGGAAAATTATGACATGCTAAAGCAGGCTCTTTTGTTAAGATATGAAAAGAACGCAGAATTTTATAGGAAAAAATTTAGGAATGCTAAACTACTGTCAGGTGAAACCTATCACCAGTTCTCTGCACGAATAGAGACATACTTGGAGAAATGGACTTCTCTGGGGAAAACCCAAGATCTTAAGGAAATGGTCCTTATAGAACAATTAAGAGAGTCCATGGCTCCAGACCTGAGAAAGTTTCTCATGGAACAAGGTGCAGAGAGGCTGGGTGAGTTGCTAAATGTTGCTGAAAGGTATCAAGCAGCTCAAGCAGAGGTAACAGGTAATAAAAAGAAACAGATAGATAATTTTAGGGCACCACAGAACTATAATAAATTTGATCCCTAGGATCAAAACAAAGGTAAGCACCAGTTTGATAGGCCACGGTATGAAAATAAAAATAAATTCCCACAATTCGATGAAAGGAAATATGATGAAAGAAAATCTTTCAACCAAGGAAAAAGGTGGTGTAAGAATTGTCAGATGAACAATCATGACACTGACCATTGTAGAAGGAAACCTGTGTATATGGCCACCCTTCAGGTCAGGTCGACCTCAAGACAGGAGGAGGATATTATGTTGGATACCACTCCAGAAGAGATGAGGAAGGCACAGGCTGGGGATAAGACCCTCAAGCCTTGTTTCAGGAAATTGTCAACTTGTCATACAACTCCAGGCAAGGGAGATTTTTACATGAAAAACAAGTTGATGTATAGGAAGACTGGAGCTAGATCCAAAGGTCAGGGACAGCTGGTACTTCCTAAAAGATATAGGGCAGAATTAATAAGGAGCCTACATGTGAAACCAGATGGGGACCATGAGAAAATAGGTACCATCATCCAAAAGGTGGCTCACAATTATTATTGGCCCAAGGCAAGATGGGACATTGAGAATTTTGTAGAAAGGTGTAGCATAGCACATGAGGGAACACCCACAAGTGGGAACATTGATCAGGACCTGGACACGCCACGGGGCAAAATTAGGCCTGACAATAGAAAGAAAATAAATTGGATAAAGTGGACCAAAGGGAATGGGAAGCCCCTTTTCACGGACAAGCTTCACTTAACTGTTTTACAATGGCCACTATGCAGAGAGTGCAAAAAGATGTCTTACCCCAGGATAAGCCGACAATCCCTCAATCGGACTTAAACAAACTGGAGGAAGGAGATGTAGAGAGGAAATCTCTCATCAAGAATTTTAAGTGGGGAGAAAGCCCCAAGAGGAAAATTGGTAGCGGTCGTTTTGTGCATGATAATTCTGGGAAGAAAAATCATCACTATAGCGCTTCTAGTGGAAGAGACCATACCGGTGCATGGACAAATAGGTCCACAAAATTAAAGGTCCATATGTAGCGCTGTTAAGAACGTGGACTGATGAAAAGGCAGAGGAAAATATTACATCCTCATACCAATATGTGAATGAGCTGACCACTCGTTTAAAAACTGGCTGGAAACTTGCCAATGAAAATTTGAGACAAGCCAGGAAGAGACATGCTGCCTATTATAACCGGAAAGCTAAAGACAGAAATTTGGCTGTGGGAGAGAAGGTACTGCTTCTTCTCCCCGGTAGTCAGAATAAGTTACAAATTGGATGGCAAGGTCCATATACAGTTCTAGAGAAGGTGTCTAGAACCAATTATAAGATAGATAAGAAGGGGAAAGAAAAAATCTATCATGTGAATCTCCTGAAGAAATATTTGGAAAGAGAACATCAGGAAGGGACACACTTGTTGACCTTGTCTATCGCCATGGAGATGAAAAAGGAACCACTTTCATCATTTGAATATCCATTACACCCCTGTGAGACAGCGGCACAGGTGAAAATCAGTACACATTTAACGAAAACTCAGAAAGAGAGAGTGCAACAGGTTCTAGAGAATCATGCAGAGGTGTTAACAGACCGACCAGGGCATACAAACCTATTGGAATATGATATGAAACTGATAGACCCCACACCTGTCTGTATGAAACCCTATTCGATTCCTTTTGCTAAGGAGAAAGCTTTGAAGGAAGAGATAGACTATTTGTTGAAGGAAGGAATTATTTCACACAGTGAATCTTCGTATAGTTCCGGTGTTGTACTCTTAAGGAAGCCCTCTGGAGAACATAGACTCTGTATAGATTACAGGAGACTGAATGCTATTACAGAAGGACAGGTGGATCCATTGCCGGATACAAATCAGCTGTTTGCCAGGCTAAAATAAGCTAAATATTTCTCAAAAGTGGATCTGAGTAAAGGCTACTAGCAGATTCCAGTAAAACCTGAGATCAGACAAAATTGTTGGATGTAAACATTTCGGAGGAACGTAATGAATCCCTGAGTTGCCTCTTTGATTGAGGATATTCCGAATGTTTCATACAGGCTAATAAGAAGATTATGGGATCCCCTACGAAAACTCTGCTATCACCAGGTATATGTTATCTCCTCATAACGTACATTTTGAGGAAAATCTAATGTTCTCTGGACATGTCATTGCGCAGACTCAGAGAAGAGAAATGGTGAATACGGGTTGTGAAGCAGCATTAAGACAAGCAGTCACACTTGCGGCTGTTCAGTAACATAACCGAAAAATATTATTGGTTGTCGAGGTCTGAGGCAGATTTCATGAGTAGTGCTTACTCTGAATGGACCCAACTACATAAAACCATGATAGCACAACAGCAGAGTAAAGTCAAGTTGACTTACATTTATCTATGTGTATATAGAATAAAGGACTGACATAAGATGTCTGTTTTAAGAGGGGAGATGTCGTGAAATATTCTAATCCACATATATAAATTATCAGGTAAATGTAAAGCCTAACACATAAATTCAATAAAAGGAAAGAAGAATGGTAAAGAACAGTGCTGTCACAATGACTGTACTCGAAATCCCCCTTGTTTTCTACTTCGTCTGCAAATTGTAACGTTTCACGTTGATAGTAAAAGCCGACTGCTGCAATACCCGCCTTCTACGATAAAACATGTGCTGCATTTCTAAGAAAAACCTTGAGATACGCAGGTTGACCTAGATTTAAAATTCCATTCATGTCTTTTTATACACTACGTTACCTAAAACGAAAGACAGATGGACTAAAGATAGAAAGAAGGGAGGGCTGAAAGCGGGGACGCAGGCAATACTACCACAGTCGCGCGATACACAATTACTACCATCACACGTGTAAGGCCTGCATTAACTTTTTTTCAAATAAACAGTGTCAGAAAAACACTACAACTACTACAAGAATCAGGTTTTAAAACATGAAAAATGCTTATTAGGAAACCTGAAATTCTACTGATTTACATCTAAGCTCCTGAAAGTACAGAAGACACCCTATGACATAGAAGTGAACGCGTGGTAAAAAACAAATATACGACTATCTTTGGAAAACACATATTTTGAACGCCACCATGTAGCTCGCTTTAACTTATATATTATTGTACGGCAGGACTTGCTAGCCAAGAATATGTTATGTGTTACGCCTTTAGTCTGTTAATAAAATAATTATGGCCAAAATACAATAGTGGGGGTGCCTGACAGCATGAAATCCTTTCTGCTCATAAAATTTTTTTTATAACGTGTTTGAAAAACATTACGTTACGGAAATAGCCTACCATGTTAACTCCTATTTGATTGGCGGGAATGAGATGTAAGACTAAACACGATTAGTTGGACTGCAAATACTAGTTTTCTGTTGTTATGGGAAACGAATAGAAGGGGTACTTTTTTGAAAAGATGTGTAGACATGGCATGATTGGTTAGATCTGCCAATATAGTCAGTTCAGAGCGTCTGTTCCGTGCCACATCTTGTAATAAACCTACTAAGAACAGTGCGTTGAGCACCAGTATATATTTTTTTCTAAAATAAAAGCCTGGGACAAGAGGCAGATCGGAATTTGTGCCTATTCATTGCCAGTCAACGAAACTGTTTATTATTTCCATTAAATTGTGGTAAGCTGAAATATTTGATATCTTTTTAATGAAAATTGAATGTGAATTGATGATTTATGTCTATATATATGTGTGTAGTTCAGTGGCCAACTTGAGAAAAGCCTAAATATTGCTCCAACCTGAATAACAGGTGTCGGAAAAAAGTAAAACTGCATGGGATTGCCAAACAGTACACTGACACCTATCTTATGGACTAGGAAGAAATAATGCTGGAATGGCAGAGGCGTAGTAACCATTAGGAAGGAGTATACTGGTGTAATTTGTTTCAGATGAAGCTAGCAGTGGCCTACAGCACTTAACACAAGTGTTTGTTATGTATTGTGCTCATTGTGGAAATGGATTATGACTTAGTTTTGAAATAGGAGGTACAACCTTCTTGTTTCAGGGACGGTGGTCAAAAGTCATTGAGGCAGCATTTGGCCTGAGTTACTGAATCCTGAGGCTGACAGCATACTACTGGGTCCAGATAGCGACCAGTGAGGTGGCTCCAGAACTCATTGAAGTAATCGAGCAGAGGAGTCTTTTACTGCAGTCATCACGAAAGTTAAGAAAGTGTGGCCATGGAGCTCAACATTATGTGCCCCCCCCCCCCCCCCTTCTAAAATTGACAGTAAATAAAGAGGGAATATAAACTGTTTAAATTGACAGGAACTGTGAACTTTTCCCAATGATAAGACACTTGAAGTCATGATGACAAACAACACTCTAGCTTGAAAAACAAAACCAGTATTAACTCATATTACTACTTCACAACTTACACACATAAGATAAGAATAATAAAATATGTCAATAACAAGAGTAAATTGATAAACTGTGTACGTACTACTTGTAAGAATATTGATTGTGATTCCTGGTTCACTGTGTAGTTGAATCAGGATATCTCTATGTAAAGAAATTAATACATATATATATATATTTGACTTTTCAAACTGACTCTTTTAAGATAGTCTTATAGAGTGTTACATGTGTGAGAGTGTCACAGTGTTGTAAAGTGCTGTGAAATAAATTAACTTGTTTATCTGTCTGTTGTTGTTGTGACTTACACTTCATCATTTACATAACCCTAGACATTCAACGTAGTCATCACAATATTCCAGAATAGGTCTGACTGAGAGATATATATATGTGGTAGCAAGTAAGGTTATCTGTAATACTCCACATTATTAGATACAGATACCTTCACAGCTGATCTCAGTCAGTACACTAGTCCCCTATAAATATTTATATCATCCCACTTTACCACATATCTATCTATCTATCTATCTATCTATCTATCTATCTATCTATCTATCTATCTATCTATCTATCTATCTATCTAT
Source organism: Oreohelix idahoensis (assembly GCA_024509875.1). Lineage (NCBI taxonomy): Eukaryota > Metazoa > Mollusca > Gastropoda > Stylommatophora > Oreohelicidae > Oreohelix > Oreohelix idahoensis. The sequence continues at coordinate 63,152 of JAMPIV010009784.1, forward strand.
CTATCTATCCATCCACCTATCTATCTATCTATCTATCTATCTATCTATCTATCTATCTATCTATCTAATCTATGTATTAATGTTTATTTTTATTTTTATTTATTTTATTTTTACATTCATTATTATTATTATTATTATTATTATTCTTTTTTTAATGTTAAAAACGTACTTTAATTATGATGATTATTGCAAATGTAATATTACTTTTATAATGATAAATGCCTTAATTATGCTTATAGTAAATGTGAGGATGAAAGGATATAGTATATATGATGAGAGAGAGAGGAAGGGCAGAATGTCAGACGGGCCTGCGTGCCCAATTCTTAACCCTTTGAAAATAAAGTTCGTTCGTTCGTTCGTTCGTTCTCTATCTATCTATCTATCTATCTATCTATCTATCTATATATCTATCTATCTATCTATCTATCTATCTATCTATCTATCTTCAAATATTACCCCTCAGGAAGCGCTTCCTCTTTAACAAAGGGAAATTTATTCACAAAATCCTGTCACAGAATGCTCCAAAGTATCTTTGGCCGCTTTTAAAATACAATGACAGACATATTCAGCGCTTAAACAAATTACAGGTACCCAAGCCCAGGCTTGACCTATTTAAAACTAGTTTGGCTTACTCAGCTGCTCATCTTTGGAACAATCTTCCCAATGACCTGAAAAACATGCACAGTCCTTACTCATACAATCGTATACTGTTCAAATACTTTATGAGTGCTGATTATATGCCACCCTAACTGATTGTGTTGTACTTCTATCTCTAATATACTGTATGGAGGCTCTGATGATCTAGTTTTCATTACAATATACTTATTCTTAATATTATATTCTTAATAACTTATATTCTTAATTTTACGATCAGGTACTGTTAATGTATGCTGTTATACTTCCTTGTAATGTTGCACTGCCCTTAAATTAATACTTTCTGTACGCTGGAGAATGTTGAGTACCAGTAATAAAAGATGAGCAAGAGGATGGAAGAATGCAAGAGGGAACTGTGTCCGATTTTCAATCCTTGGCAAATTAATTGCTTTCATATATGTCTATCTAACTATCGACCTTGTCTGATTCTGGTCTTGAGTTTGGGACTCAAAGATAGCGAGGAAAGTAACTGTTTAACCCACCTCATTTTGATGAACCTAAAAAAAAAAAAAAGTCCCTGAGTCATTCAGTTGAACACCGTATGAACATTTTACAAGTTCTCATAACATACCTCTGAATATGTCTCAAATCACTAATTTACAGTACGAAGAATTCGATTCTTATGTCTTGTTGTTATTGTTTTTTTTATTTTTATTTTTTTTATTTTATTTATTTTTTTATTTTTTTTATTTATTTATTTTTTTTATTTTATTTTTTTCAAATTCATTATTAGGCCTATTATTAATTTTTTTTTTTTTTGGTTTTTTTTTATTATTTTTATTTTATTTTAAAAAGACTTTAATTATGATGATTATTGCAAATGTAATATTACTTTTATAATGATAAATGCCTTAATAATGCTTAAAGTAAATGTGAGGATGAAAGGATATTAGTATACATGATGAGAGAGAGAGGAAGGGCAGAATGTCAGACTGTCCTGCGTGCCCAATTCTTAACCCTTTGAAAATAAAGTTCTATCTATCTATCTATCTATCTATCTATCTATCTATCTATCTATCTATCAATCTATCTATCTATCTATCTATCTATCTATCTATCTATCTTTCTATCTATCTATCTATCTATCTATCTATCTATCTATCTATTTATCTATCTATCTATCTATCTATATTTCTTTCTCTCCCTCTCATTTGTAACGTTAGTTTATAGTCTATTTTAGAATTTATTTTATTTTATTTCGTTTCTAGAAAGAAGAAAATAAAGGTTATTAATCAAATGACAGTAACTATTCCTTGTTTTTAACATTTGTTTCGTGCACATCCAATTAACACAATTAAGGATAAACATATTTAAAATAGATGGTGACTTTTAAATCACCCCGTAGTTCGATTCTCAACTTGAGAATGTTATCCGGTAATAAAGCTACTACTGCCTTAGTAAAAGAGAAGTTGGCAAGAAGACCAAGATGGATGTATACCTCTCCACCTATGTTCCAGTCTTGTGGATGTGAGTCATGGGCAATGACTACAATCCACAAAGGTCAGCTCCAAACTTAAGAAATGAGGTATCTGAGAAAGGTGGTTGAAGTAACAAGAAGAGACATGGTCCACAACCAAACGCTACGGCACGGCCTCAAAACCCAGCCCCTGCAGTCCCAAGTTGAACAGTCCCAACTACGATGATTTGGTCATGTTAGTTGAAAAGAGTGATGAAGTTGTCCTGAAAGTGAACAGTTCGCAAAGGTAGCTTATTACTTATTTGACAAAGAAGAAATGTGCTGTCTTTAAACATGTTATGAGAAGGGAAAAGCTGGAATATACTATAACAAGAAAGATTGAAGGAAACAAGGCTACAAAGAGAGAAGATATTGGAAAATTTAACACATTGGCATGGAAAGAAATCAACAGCAGAATTGATAAACAGCACTGAGGATAGGAAGTTGTGGAACTATATGATCACCTATAACAGCCAGCATGATGTCTGATGACGAAGATGTGTCCAGTCGTGTGTGAAGCTAACAACAGTGAATGAATACATACCATCTGTCTATCGACGATGAGTAAATAAAATACTATTGCCTATTATCAATAAGGAGCCGCGGTAGCACAGTGGTTAATGCACTGGTTTCCTAGCTCGGTGGTCCATGGTTTATGTGGGATTTTTTAGACCGCAAACGGCTCTGGGGTCGACCCAGCCTCATGATTTGGGTACCAGAACAACTCTGGGAAGGTTAAGGTGGCCAACGTGATGCTAACCACATCACCCCTAGTGTACCGATGGTCAAGAAAATACGGGCCTAACGTCGTAGTCCCAATATGCCTCAATAGGCGTGTAACGGGATCCTTTACCTTTTTTACCTGTTTATCATCAATGAGCAGAGCTGTCGAATCGAGTCAATGGATTCGGACTTAAATCACCACTTTGACTAGACTTCAGATCCGACTTCAGGTTTCTTTTTTTTTTTGGTTTTTTTTTAATTAGCGGTTCGACTCAGAAATTGCCAGTTTTTGCGAACCAACTTAGCAGTCCTGATTCATAATGTTCTCATACGGAGAAACTGCAAAATGTTTGTTTGTTTGTTTGTTTGTTTTTTTTTTTTTTTTTGTTTTTTTTTAATTGATAAAATATATGTGCTAACAATTTTTTATCAATAAAAGCAGTTAGTAAATATGGTGCTGCAAATAGAGATCTTTATTTTTCATTTATAGCGATTGGTGTGATTATTTTAGTAAAATCAAATTTGGTTATAAAAGTAAGACTCCATTTGAGATTCGTCTTTAACTAGGAAAGAGTTAAGACATGTTAGGAAAGACTTGAAGACAACCCTGACAATGAGTACATACAATACTTTTGTCTATCAACACGGCGTGCAAAAACAAAAAGAAAAAAATACTCATGCATGTCAGCAATACGTGCAAAACAGTATTTTGTCTTTCAAAAGTAAGTGTATAGGATATCATTGTCTACTAGCGCTAACTGCATAAAGCACGTTATTCCATCAGCAGTGAGTGCATTAAGTACGTTCGTCTATCAACACTGAGTATTGTATAATCTATAAATCTGAGTAATATATAAATAAGTGCATAAAAAACTATTGTGAATCTATAAATAAGTCATAAAACACTTTTGTCAACCTATAAAAAAGTACATAAAACACTTTTGTCAATCTATAAATAAATACATAAAACACTTTTGTCAATCTATGAGGCGTGTTCAAATGAAACCCGCCCGTGCTGCGCGAAGTGGACATTTGTAGGAGGAGCATGATGACGTCACATCTGACGTAATAAGCACATACGAATGTACAAGTGTGTAAGTGTTCTTTCTCCTAGTATTCATTGTTTGTGCTGCAGACCGTTAAAATAATGGCCGGTGTGATACGGAATCCGTCCAAGGTCGATCAGCGAGCGGTGATCCAGTTCCTAATAGCCGAAGGATGTCGACCAGCCGACATTCATCGCCGAATGAAAGCAGTGTATGGTGACAAAAGTGTGTCTAAGACTACAGTGAAAGACTGAGCACGAATGTTTCGAGAAGGACGTCAGTTAACGAAAGATCTTCCGCGGCCAGGTCAGGTGCATATTGTTGCGACAGAAGAAGCCATCGCCATAAGAAAGAACGCAACGGGTGGAGTTTGAACCACTTGCTGCGTTACGAAGAGGAGGGTGATGCATTTCTGTTGCGCATAGTGGCAGGCGATGAGTCGTGGTGCCACCACTTTGAGCACTTAAAGCAGCGAGCATGCAATGGAAACATCCCGGATCACCAAAACCCAAAAAATTCAAATCACATATTTCGGCCGGTAAGGTTATGCTGACCGCATTTTTTGACCATGAAGGGGTTCTATTAGTTGACTTTAAAGAGCCTGGCTTGAACATCAATGCCATCCGCTATAAAGACACACTAGACAACCTGCATACAGCCATCAAGAATAAACGACCCGGCATGCTTTCGCGTGGTGTGATTCTGTTGCACGACAATGCTCGTCCAAATGTTGCGAACATTGTGCAGGAAGCGTTAGCAAGGAAAAGGGGTGAAGTTCTGCCACACCCAACCTACAGCCTCGATCTATCACCATGTGACTTTCATTTGTTCGGACCCTTAAAAAAATCTCTAAAGGGACAACGATTCGACTCCGATGCAGACGTCAGGGCCTCGGTGACCAAATGGTTCAATAAGCAAAATAAGTCATTTTTCTCGGACGGCATCCGCCGTCTACCCATGCAGTGGGATGCGTGTCTGAATGCCTATGGTGACTATTTCTAAAGAACCCCAGTGAGTACTTGCTTCATAACAATTGCTGTATTTAATTCTACAACTCCTGCTGATGTACCTTACATATATTTGTTATAAAGCCACTGGGACGGGTTTCATTTGAACACGTCTCGTATAAAGAAGTGAATAAAACACTTTTGTCAATCTATAAATAAGTACAAAAACACTTTTGTCAATCTATAAATAAGTACATAAAACACTTTTGTCAATCTATAAATAAGTACATAAAACACTTTTGTCAATCTATAAATAAGTACATAAAATATTTTTGTCAATCTATAAAGAAGTGAAAAAACACTTTTGTCAATCTATAAAGAAGTGCATAAAACACTTTTGTCAATCTACAAATAAGTCTAAAACACTTTTGTCAACCTACAAATAAGTGTATAAACACTTTTGTCAATGTACAAATAAGTGTATAACCACTTTTGTCAATCTACCTACAAGAAGTGCATAAAATACTTTTGTTTTTCAGCACTAAGTGCGTAATAAACGTTTGTCTTTCAACGCAGAGTACGCAAAATACTTTTGTCTATCAACACTGAATGCATACAATATACTTTTGTCTATCAACGCTGTGTGCACAATATACTTTTGTCTATCAACACTGAGTGCATACATCTATACTATCAACACTGAGTACATACATTACTTTTATTTGTCGTGTATATGCCATACTTATGTCTATCAACACTGAGTGCATACATTACTTTTATCTGTCGTGTAAATACTATACTTGTGTTTAACAAATAATGAGTGTGTACACTATTTTTATATAGCGTGTATATACCATACTTGTGTCTATCAACACTGAGCACATAAAATACTTTTTATCTGTAAACAATCAGCGCAGGAAATACATTTCTCTTTCTACAGTCAGTGCACAAAATCAACATTGCTATGAGTCGATGAACTGTGCTATCAAGGAAATTACCGACGCAGTCTACCGCAATGACCGAGACACAATTTGCAGGTACACAATTAATTAGGATTAACATGATGTTAAGGTATGTCCGCCCGTTCTTTTACTTCAGACTTCAGTGCATTAAAAGGTTTTGTATGCAATTTAGATATATATATATATATATATATATATATATATATATATATATATATATTATATATATATATATATATATATATATATATATATATATATATATATATATATATATATATATATATATATATATATATATATATATATATATATATATATATATATATATATATAATATATATATATATATATATATATATATATATATATATATATATATATATATATATATATATATATATATATATATATAATCACTCTTCCAAGATTTGACCATATAAGTGTTAGATCACTGGCATACAAGAAAAGTGTCACGCGAATGTTTTATTCGTGAGTATGCAAAAACAGCACTGTATCGTCCCATGTATAATTTATGCAGTGTTCCCTCACAAGGATAAGGAATTAGTAATATCGCAGATAGGCCCAACAGCTCACAGATAACTAGGTATGAAGCCAATGCTGGTCCGGTAAAATAAACAACAGAGTTTATTGAAAACTCAATGAGAAATGATGAGCCGTCATTAGGTAATGTCGTTCCGTCTATTCGTAATATAGTTTTATACCCTGATACACCCCCCTTTACTCTGATTTCCAATAAATGTAATTAAACGTTAATGTTATTATGTCTTTGAAACCGCCGCTGATAACGGCGCTAAGTCTAAATGTTATAGTCTCTGTTTACACCCACTGTTGCGAGTGTAGTGGTTTGGACTATATCATCGCCACACAGGCTAATTCAATATATGTGTGCTGCTGTCCTGTCACTGTGTCTGGAATGTTGACCTGGGTGTGTGTTGATATGTTCGCACACCACGGTACGTACATAAGAGTACATGCAGGAGTCAAAAAGGGTTGCAAACGTCTAGAACAGTTCGATACCGTTTATTCCGTACAACACAGACACGATGACATAAATGACACACATTCGACAGCAAAACACGAATCATATAATTTCCACATTGCATTAAATATATATAATACGGCCTGTCCACATCCTGGCCTAAACAGTACTTCAACACGCACTAAAGCCTGCATCATCCGGCAGCTTCATTAATCTTCACAATATGGCCTACAAAAGTACTTCAATACATATATTACAAATAAGGGAGGGAAACCTGAGGCCTGTAAACAGTAAATTAATATGAAATTAATATGAAACAAATATAAAGGTATGTTATCAGGCACTCGCAGGAAATAAAGAAGTAGAACACCAGACAACAGAAAAACAACAGACATGAGTGGCTTACCCAGGATTTGAACACTGGACCTTCCGTGCGACAACCCCGCCTAGCCATGCAAGCGAATCACACTATCCGCTCTGCCATCTACGCATCATCAATAAATGATGTTTCAATGGCAGATCAATAGTGCGAACCACAATACCTTATTTGTAATAAATGTTTGTACAATACCAAACCTACCCACTATCCTGTTCTCACTGTTCTAGTCTACTATCATTTACTGGACACAGTATTAAGGTCCTAAGGGTCTTGTTGGATTCGGCCTATACTGCTTGATAGAAATACAACAGAAGTGATTGCGTCATTAATAGGCTGAACTGCCCATGGAGGACTTCTGGTGTCGTGTATTGTGGTTCGCACTATTGATCTGCCATTGAAACATCATTTATTGATGATGCGTAGATGGCAGAGCGGATAGTGTGATTCGCTTGCATGGCTAGGCGGGGTTGTCGCACGGAAGGTCCAGTGTTCAAATCCTGGGTAAGCCACTCATGTCTGTTGTTTTTCTGTTGTCTGGTGTTCTACTTCTTTATTTCCTGCGAGTGCCTGATAACATACCTTTATATTTGTTTCATATTAATTTCATATTAATTTACTTCAATACATAGCAAAGCCTGCATCACACGGCAGCTTCAATAATCTTCAAAATATGGCCTACAAAAGTACTTCAATACATAGCAAAGCCTGCATCACCCGGCAGCTTCAATAATCTTCAAAATATGGCCTACAAAAGTACCTTAATACACAGCGAAGCCTGCATCACCCGGCAGCTTCATTAATCTTCACAATATGGCCTACAAAAGTACTTCAATACATAGCAAAGCCTGCATCACCCGGCAGCTTCATTAATCTTCAAAATATGGCCTACAAAAGTACCTTAATACACAGCGAAGCCTGCATCACCCGGCAGCTTCATTAATCTTCAAAATATGGCCTACAAAAGTACCTTAATACACAGCGAAGCCTGCATCACCCGGCAGCTTCATTAATCTTCAAAATATGGCCTACAAAAGTACCTTAATACACAGCGAAGCCTGCATCACCCGGCAGCTTCATTAATCTTCACAATATGGCCTACAAAAGTACTTCAATACATAGCAAAGCCTGCATCACCCGGCAGCTTCAATAAGGTTCATATGGCCTAAACAAATCTTCACTGCAGTGTATCACATAGGCTGTACACACAGCGAAATATATAAGTCGACATTTTCTCAAATCCTACGTAGGCATACATTATCCAAAAACACTGGGACTCGACCTACACGGTCCACGCCCAAAACACAACTCCCCAAATCACACACTAGTCCCGCCAAAAAAACCCGTCACGAGATTCGGTTGTCTTGAACACCGTTCTCGATAACACATGCAGACTAGCGAGCTATTCACATGACTCAAAACAGTACAGAATAAATACATTAAACAGCGTTCACACGCTTATCTGTACTCTGTCACCCGAAAAATAGGAAAAGATAATTCTATCCTAAAGTCAAACAAGTATCCGCTTAATCAAGCGTTGCAACTCGAAATTTAATTTGTTCAAAACATTCTAAAGATTACTTTTCCTTCCATAAGTTCCACCTGCAACAGTTACCACCCGCTCCGGGAAAAAAAATGATTCTATCATTTTTTTTGAAAAAATTAACTACCAAAAACGAAAAATTTAGAAGACAATTAAGCTGTAACGTATGCCTACAAAAATATCTTATTTTAAATCAAAATTATATCTACAAGAAATATCAGCATTAAAGTGTAAAGTAGCAATTAAAGCATACAGCATAGCCAGCTAAGTATAAAAAGTAATTAGCTAAATATACAAATATGATCAGTTCCAAAATTAAGTTACGTATATTTAGTACAAACCAAACCGAAACCAACCAATCGAAAGAGAAAACACAAGATCAATCAAAAGAAGAATGATCTGTAAAAAAAAAAAAAAAAGTAAGATCTCAACAATACCATATACTCATAATTAAGTTGGACAATTACATGTAAAATAAATACAACTATCATAAGTAGATATGTTATATCAAGTCATATAACCACTCCAACAATACAAAGAATAGAGGTATAAGTGTTGAAAGAAGACAAAGTATACAAATAGAATCAAGTAAAACGAAGATGAGGTACGAAAGTATAAACAAGATATGAAATCCATACCGAAAAGACAACAGAAAAGGAGGAATGAAATGAAGAATAGTTACCAAAGACAGATAGAAATCAAAGGCACGAACACAAAGAAAGTCAATAACAGTATATACTAATAACTGTTTTGATCAGATAACCTATTCAAAAATAAATATATAAACATGATCGAAAGGCACAACACAAAATATCAAAGTATATCTATACTAATACCATCAAAAAATAATTTATAACTAAACAAAAGCTAATAAGTAATTTAACTAAGTTATAAGAGTTATACAAAACTAACATAAATAAATTATAGGCATCGAACAAACAAGTAATAGCATTACTATAACTAATACGACCAACGCACAATCAAGCGCTAAAAATAAAAAATACATCATAATAAAAAACAACTTTTTACAAGAACTAATCAAACTACATATCAATGATATCACGAAGTCAAATGCTGGGCACACCCAACAAAAAATTACAATGCCAAAAAAAAAAAATCATTTTTTTCAACAGTACCGTACAAACATATTTTTTTACGATAAGTTACACAAAAACAGTATTTACTTTTTAAGTAATTCAGTAAATCTTTAAGTAAAACCTAATAATGAAATCAATATTTTAACCAAATGAGTGAAATATAAAACAAAAATCCTATCTCGAAGAAACCTTTAAATCAACACATGTAAATTTAATTTATTCTTTAAGTTCTTTCTGCTGACAATTACGTTCAGCTCAGTAAAATGCTATTTAGCTATAACTCTATCTCTTATTCAAATCGATAAGATGTACATTATAAATAAATCTACCCTTTGTTGCTAAGATTAAATATGCAAAAGGTTCTATAAAAATATCTACAAAAAAAATAAGTTTTTTTTTTTTTTTTTTAAATAATCTGCTAAGAAAATAATCTGCATGCTTGACTGGCAAGAAATCAAGTTCTGGAAAAAATTAAAGTTTCACAATATGTTGACAAATCCAAATACAAGATCATTTATGATACATGCACGCTATTTTCAAAATTATTAATTAACCAAGACATCAAACTACTGACATAAAAATAACAACAAATCAAAAAAAATTATGGCAATCAAATGATGCATAGAAATAATCATTACAACAAAATTATATGTTATTTCAAAACAATAACATGTCATGTAATAATATAGAATACAAAAATATTTACTATCTTCACATTAAAAAAAAATAAATCAGACGCGAAGTCTCCCACTCTCTTGTAAACATGCTTGACCTTCAGAAAGCAACACCTCAGATTTTAGTTTGACGCTGACAGGTTTCGGTTGACTACTCGAGCGGAAAGTTGACTCACATTTCTGACCGTCAATATGTCACAGAAGCCTTGACCCTTATCGTAACGTAGCTTCTGTCAACAAATACAAATGAAAATTTCCATTTTACTCAATAGTGAAATTTAATGAAAAAAAACGTAGAAATCACGTTTACAATTACCCAACACCGGCTTGTGTAAAAACCCGGTCTCTTCACGATGTCACTAGCTCTCTCTATCACATGTAGATATCATAGAATTCTTGGGGACAACATGACCGACCTTGAATGTCGCCGCTGCCTTACGCTGAAACAAAGTGTTATATTCACAACAACAACCAGAGCAAGCAATAGTATTCAAGCATCCACTGTTATTTTTACTCTGTTTACTTTGATTATAAATGACTCTGGGCTCATGTTGAACAAAATTAGCACAATTGCGCTTATTATTTGTTCTATGATCACAATACTTATTATTACCGTTGCCTTGTTTACAAAAAATGACTTTAGTCTTTTGTTTAGGAACATTACTCTGGTGATGTAAAGCAACATTTGAAAAGCTATTATCTCTATCATACTTTCCAACATTCTTACAATCAAAACTTTGAGATTTGTTAAATTGTCTACAGTATCTACGAGAGGGAAAATTATTATTTTCTGATCTCCCTTGGTACTGTTTACTCTTGGGGTTATCTCTCTTTCTAGAACTGTTTTTCTTTTCCCTTATGGGAATATATTTACCAATAGTTTTCAAACTGACTGTGCTGAGTTTGACAACTGCCAGAAACAATAGTATCTCTATTGTTCCGCATATGGGTTTCATCTTTGGAACAAGTAGTAATAGTCTCAACACCCGCTATTAATTTCTGAGTATTTCCAGTAGTAGAGAAATATTTGTTCTTATGAATCTTGACCTGAAATTTATCACCTATCTTTTCCTGACCAACAGAACTGGCTGTTACACAAGAATCTTTGTTGGTCTGACGCCAAGAATTATTACTGGAACTACCAGTAATATTAGAACTTTTAAAGTTGTATTTACCACGATAAGATCTATCTTTACCATGAATGAAATCTCTCTGAGCAAAAAGTGTATGGGGTTGACTTTTCGCAACTTTCTGTCTATCATTGTGAACATTGACAGAAGAGCACCTTTTGTTTTTCAAAACCATATCTAGTAAGCCAAATATTCTTTCCCTTGCTTCCGCAATTTCATTATCTTTAAGTGAAATCGTTTCACTTAACCTTTTATTTAACTCCTTAACAGCCAAAACTTTGTCGCTTTCTTCTGCTAGTAAATTTTCAATCTTAGCGACCTTCTCTTTCTCAGCCGTCAACTCCACTAATGTCTCTTTCTCTAACTGTTCTTTATTTGCTCTTTCTTCCTGCTGGAGACCAAGATTCGCAATATCATCCATTAAATCAAGAAGTGACTCTGTATAATCTCTATCACGTTTATCGGTCTCAACTTTCAAATTCTCATAAATCTGTTTATTTTGTTGGACCTCCTGTGTAATATTTTCTACCTCAATTTGCTTATCTTTCATCTGGACTTCCAATTGCTTTATCTTCAACAATGCCAAATCCAAACTTGCCTGCACACTAGCAAGTTCTGAGTTTGACTTTTGCAATTCGCCCGTAACTCTAGACACTGTTTCATGTACTTTACTCACTTCAGCGGTGCTCTCTAAGAAGTTTTCCCTTTGTTGTTTTTTTCTTCTTAATTCCTCATCTTCTAACCTCTTTTTCTGATCAACAGAAATGTCGTTGAGCATTATTTTACGTATACTCTTCAATATCTGATCGCGCTCAACACCCATATAGTGGTACGAAAACAATCGAAGATCCATAAGCAGTAACTGCGCTAAATCTTTAGCCATCCTTAGATGAGGATGAGAGTGAAAATTCTCCTCAGCAAAATATCTCAGGGCACTTGATGCATTGACCAAAAATTTGTCCATCACATGTTCCTCAAGCTGTGGTCCTTTTAATTGTTGATAATCTCTACCTTCTTCCCACAAATAAGCCAATACAGGCCTCATATCCTCAGGATCTATATCATCATCATCCATAGTGATTCACTTACTTAAATCAATATATCTAGTAATCACATATAGTTATGACAAATTACTGTCTACAAAAGTTGGGACAATCACCCTTCCAGCTCACAAAGTTAACTATCTGTCAAGAAATGAGCTTATTCCTCAATTCTGTATCACCAATCCTTTTTATAGCACCTTTATCAAGTCACATCATTATCAGGAAAATCGACATATGTCAACAGCCATTAACACCTATGCATCAAATCTTAATCATATGTCAAATTAGACATAAACAACAATAATAACAAAATGAGCAATTAGGGAGGCCCAGCGACATATATGAAGTGACACAATTTACACAAGACACAATCACTTATCTGTCAATGATCCCGCTTCTTTTCCGCCACGACACTGGATATCACATAGACTGCTAAAACCTCCACTGCGGGAAAGCACTGCAACTTGATTCGTTTCTCTTCAGGTAATTTCGTCAATATGATATGTGCTTAACAATGCACAAGTTGACAGGAACCATAATACAGCACACACTGCAACTCTTGACTCTTCTGTAGTCTGAAATGCACACGGCAACTCCGTGTATCATAACATCTTGAACTTGTGATGGTGACAACTGGCACAGGTAACCCGAATAATGCAGAAATCTGTCACAACCCGTACAAATGCTGGTACAAATACTGTCCAAGTCTAATTGAACTTCCTTGACCACTGCAGACGTTGTTGTCGTCTATAGGCATGAAATAGGACGTCAATTGCTACTGGTGTAAAGTTGCCTTCTACCACGAATAAAGCGTGCGTCGTTTCTCAAATGCGCCACCCAGGCAGATAATAACTAGGTCACAGTTCTGAAGTACAGGAGATTCAAGCCACGCCTACATAAGGTCAATTATAACAAAGTCAAGTGTTCTACACTCTTGTCACGTGCAAGTCATATGTATTATTTTCAACTTGTAGTGACTGATCCTCTAGATATGTTATGGTCTGGTGGACAAAATTTGATTCACTTTATCCTCTTGCTTCAAGTACATATCACTGTAGAGGTAACAATTTCTTAATCGTATACGCCACTCAGGCACATCTTAAATGATATCCAATGATACGAAAACTACGCCACTTAGGCTATCGACGCGAATAGTCGTAGATGTCAGATCCTGTTGACTGTAAACCACCAACTGATACCGGGTGGTTTCAGTATGAATGTTATATGCATAAATGTACTCGCATTCGCTAGCAAAGCATGAAATCATTATAATATAATTTCCACATTGCATTAAATATATATAATACGGCCTGTCCACATCCTGGCCTAAACAGTACTTCAACACGCACTAAAGCCTGCATCATCCGGCAGCTTCATTAATCTTCACAATATGGCCTACAAAAGTACCTTAATACACAGCGAAGCCTGCATCACCCGGCAGCTTCATTAATCTTCACAATATGGCCTACAAAAGTACTTCAATACATAGCAAAGCCTGCATCACACGGCAGCTTCAATAATCTTCAAAATATGGCCTACAAAAGTACTTCAATACATAGCAAAGCCTGCATCACCCGGCAGCTTCAATAACCTTCAAAATATGGCCTACAAAAGTACCTTAATACACAGCGAAGCCTGCATCACCCGGCAGCTTCATTAATCTTCAAAATATGGCCTACAAAAGTACCTTAATACACAGCGAAGCCTGCATCACCCGGCAGCTTCATTAATCTTCAAAATATGGCCTACAAAAGTACCTTAATACACAGCGAAGCCTGCATCACCCGGCAGCTTCATTAATCTTCACAATATGGCCTACAAAAGTACTTCAATACATAGCAAAGCCTGCATCACCCGGCAGCTTCAATAAGGTTCATATGGCCTAAACAAATCTTCACTGCAGTGTATCACATAGGCTGTACACACAGCGAAATATATAAGTCGACATTTTCTCAAATCCTACGTAGGCATACATTATCCAAAAACACTGGAACTCGACCTACACGGTCCACGCCCAAAACACAACTCCCCAAATCACACACTAGTCCCGCCAAAAAACCCGTCACGAGATTCGGTTGTCTTGAACACCGTTCTCGATAACACATGCAGACTAGCGAGCTATTCACATGACTCAAAACAGTACAGAATAAATACATTAAACAGCGTTCACACGCTTATCTGTACTCTGTCACCCGAAAAATAGGAAAAGATAATTCTATCCTAAAGTCAAACAAGTATCCGCTTAATCAAGCGTTGCAACTCGAAATTTAATTTGTTCAAAACATTCTAAAGATTACTTCCCCTTCCATAAGTTCCACCTGCAACATACCCACTGACGGTAGTACGTTATTGCTTCTTCCTCCCAATACATCTATACACATCTATGTATTGAATATATCCGTGTCATTCTCACGTAACTTCTTCTTAAATTCATTTAAACTTCATTAGCATGAATTCCTCAAAGTTAGTACACACTAGCGACAAGGCAAGGTCATTAAGAACTCCGCTGTTTACGGTGTATAGACCTACCCGTCTATAAATGTGTAAGCATCAACTTATACCTTTAAAACAGTACTCATCCTGTTGTGTATTCCTATTCATGGCACGAATAAATATACTTTTTCCACGGGTTTTCTCAGCCCACCAGCAAAACAAGGCTGTTCCCGTCGTGTTTATTTCTTTTCTTCTTACGTCATTATTTCAACCCACAAAACTCTCACGTCATCTTCCAATAGCACAATAACATTTTTTTTTTTTTACGTGCATGAATAATGCACCTAAGTGTACCATTCCCTCAACTCAGCGCTCTTTGATGCGCAACAACAAAATGTTGTAACAACCCATACGCAACAATTGACAGATCTTGATCTTGAGCTTAACACAAGGTATGGAAGAAGTGTGCATGAGGTTGTTGAAGGTCTATGTGCCTTGGGGAACTGAAAGATAATAATAATAATGCTCCTGTACATGTACTCGTATTTGTCGTCAACTGAAATGTCAAGTCCAGTCACTCCTATGTTATGGCTCCGAATCATGGAGAATAGCAGAAATAGTCACCAAAAAGCTACAGACTTTTATAAGTGGGAGCTTTCGTGGATTAGAAGGATTGAAATAGTATTACAAGATCACTAATGTGGATTAGTGACAGAAGCAGCAAAAATGGGACTATACATAAATGTAAATAAAACAAAGGAAATGAGGATAAATAACAGGCAGATGGACTCGATGAAAATCAATGGTCAAGTTATTGAAGAAGTAGAAAGCTTTACATATCTGGAGAGCTACATTGACAAAGGAGGGGGAACCGATGGCGACGTCTGTTTTAAGATAAATAAAGCCAGATGCTATTTTAATGCCCTTCGACCAATAAGGAACGAACTCCTCAGCTATATCCAGAAATAACAAAATCAGAATCTTTAACTCAAATGTAAAGTCAGTCTTGCAGTATGGCTCAGAGACATGGCATGTCCCTAAGAGTATCAGCTCCAAACTACAGATAATTGTAAATACAAGTCTGCGACAGATCCTCCGTATAAGATGGCCAGATGTAATAACAAATATAGAGCTAAAGAAAAGGTGCGGGCAACAGCCAATACAAATGGAAATTAAGGAAAGAAAGTGGGGATGGATAGGACACACACTCAGAAGAGAACAATCAAGCATAGCCAGAGGTGTCCTTAACTGGAACCCACAAGGGAAAAGAAGAGTGGGGAGGTCAAGGAGAACTTGGAGAAGAACAGTGGAAGAGGAGGCTAAGGAAATTGGAATGACTTGGGCACAGCTGAAAAAGACAGCCCAGGATAGAAATAGATGGAGAGCAACTGTTTCAGCCCTATGTTCCACGACGAACGGAAAGGAATGATGATGATCAATGTGGAATTAAGACAGGAATTAGACAAGTGCCAGTAGAACAAGAAGTTAAAAGATGGCGCAGGCGATGAATATATGTCGCGATTTGACACTAAATTCGAATTGTCCAATCAGTCCCAGCCTTTCTCTTGGCATTTCTCTTTAAATTTTTAAGAGCCAGCTCCTTTACAATAACATTTTTCTGTTTTCACCGGCCAGGCGATCTTTAGTCGCTTAAATTCTTTAATCGTGGCCATCGTCCTCTTTTCTTGTTCACTCATCTGTGTCAGCAGACTACCAACTGACGGCACATCTATCTTTTGATTTCGCGTTTGCCCCTCAAATAAATTCCCTGCGCTGTCTGCTGATCACCGATCGTCACCTTAAAATAGCATCCATAATAACACCAGGACGCAGGATGCCGGTGTAGGAGGTAAGAAGGACTGTACGGTAGGGAACACTGTACAGTGCCTCCTACCTGGCGGCAGCGAACACTGTACAGTGAACCTTACCTGCTAGGTAGGAAGCACTTAACTTGGGTAGGAAGGACTTAACATTTTAAAGGTAAAAAAATCGGAAACACGTACATAAATATAATTAATGCCGTATTGTATGTATTGAGAAATGGATATGCTAGTAAAACCATATGACAATTGCGTTTTTTTTTTTAACTTGACGTATATAAATAAAGAGTATTACTCAAGTAAAACTAGATAGATGACATTCCTTCGAAATATAGATCTAACCAACGAAAATCAGTATACGTCAGTTTAAAATCTGTTAAACATACGTATATTGCTTGTCGTAGATTTTTGAAAGAGGAATTAAGACTTGGGTTGGTACCTTCTGAATAGATTAAAATGAGTGATAGTCACAGTGCGAGATGATAATAGGAATAGATTTTCCACGAGTGAGCTGGTAGAATGTGACAGAGGCTGTTTCTGAGATCGAGAAATCTTCCCTCTCTCTCTGCCTATCTTCTATGACAGCTTTAGAGGAGTCAGCTCTTAATCTGTCTATCTGTGGATGAAGTGGATACCCAGCTCTGCAGATATTGGTTTTCATTCACCGTGTCCGGAGAGCGTCCACTTCAGACGATCGTTCTTTCTTTACAGATTTAAGTTAATGTCACTTATTCACGAGGTACGAGTTAGGGTTTCAGCAGGCACACAGTGTCAGAACACGAGGTTTCCCTTAATTAGGAAGATGACGGGTGGACAACTTCTCTCAACAAATAGTCTAGGTTCACCACACGCTTGGTCAAATAATGTCGGAAAGTTAATGTTTTTTCTGTAATTATTCTCACCACAAGGCCACATTAGAAGTTGAGGAGAACTATGAACTGGCTCAAAGGCCCAGTATAAGCATTTATTCTTTACAAAACCCGTTAGTGGGATTGGTATTCTGTCTATCTCTGAAGGCACACGCCCTGTCAGACAGGTGTTACTTGAAAACCCACGTGGTTAAAGATATAAAATGTTTATGTTTCTCACATCGTCTCTGTACTAAACGCCGGCAAAGTTTGGGTTACCCCATTATTCACTGAATAAAGAAAAAAACACATATGAAATATTTTACATATTATGTACTCAATATAACTTACATTTAAACTGCAAGCGCACGGTTGATCTTCATTTAAAACTTCCCGTGAAATAAGTTATTTTCATAAAATCATCATTCCTCATGAATTAGGAATACCTACGTATTCCGTCAACACTCATGAGGCATCTAGCATTTATAAGTTAGTTTAGAAAAATTATTCCCGTCTGAGTATTTAGCAGTTAAATTAAATTTATTAATAGCCAAATGATTTTAAGCTAGAAATATAATTTATTCTGCTTTCCACTGAAACGCGTCACTAGAAAATAATACAGAATATATTGTAATTCTCTCTGCACAAAAATCTAACTAGTAAAATAAACGATTTAACACTTTAAACACTTCACAAAATTACTAGATATACAATATACTACCTCCAAACAGAATTACGGTATCACAACGAAACTAAGAGGTTCACTTATAAGTTTAAGTATCTAGAACGGAGTGATCGCGTCTACTGCAAATGGAGAATGAGTGAAAATACAGTTTACCTTCTGGTTATATATTAAACCAGACAAAGGATGAGCGCTCTTTCCAAAACCACGCAATAGCCTCCCCTTTCCTTACCACCTACGTACCTTAGACGCTGGCAATAACATGCCAAACCCGTGTCTTCGCACCTTACTCCAAAACTGGCCGTGGAGCGTGAGTGTCATATGAGAAATGCTAGACACTCTGTCTGCTCTGGGCGAGCATGGCTGGCGCGATTCACACCTCCATCTAGCTATCGGACAGTGAGCGCTCCTGTCAGATGCGAATGTCAGACGACCAGTCTCCACTACAGAGGACAATTTCACACTTCGCCGGGAGCTAGTCTGACGAAAAACTCTCGTGACAGCTGCAAATGTAGACAATTTGTCTGCTCATCATGTCTGATAGACAGAAATCCCACCTAAAATTATCTCGTGCGAGGGACTGACACGTTAGGTAATCTACTGCATTTCTAAATGAGAAACGAAACCAGGCGAAAGTGAGAATGGGAAAAAATAATGTTTATAGTCGCAAATTTAATAATGCGAAAAACACAGGAAAAGGATAAAAGAGTGATAATAAGGTAGAGGACACCGGTAGAGAAAGAAAGGAAAATAGAAAATTTATTTATCATAAAACTCTCTGTGACATTGCTTATCTAGTAACTACTATTACCAAAAGAGCATTAAAAACTATTTTTTACTTTAATATAAAAAGTCAAATAATTTATAATGGTCATCTGCTCGCATTGTGAAATGTGTTGTTGTTTGCGTTCGCTCGACCATATCTCACTCTTACAGGCTGGCCTTTTCTAAGCGCTATGTAGGCCTATGTTGTGTCGTAGTTTACATCTGAGCTGCGATATCTGCGCCTTTCGACTCAACACATCCGATTTCAGTACGCAATTTTTACGGGTTTGCTTTCCCTGCCATCTCAAGTCCATATGTATCCTTTACCTCATGTCCATACAATGGTGCAATGAAATGACTGCGCCAGTGCATTGTGAAATAAATCTTCTCTGTGACCAAAACATTTTTAAAGCGGAGCGGGCAACGAAGCTTATTTTTATTCGTCGGAAATAAGTTTACTTGTAATAGAGTTAAGTTTTTGTAGATGACTAGCTGTTTTGAATTACGTTACAAGAGCACATTAAAAAAAAGCACACACGAATCTTTATTAAAGCTTTTATTTAAAAAATCATTTTTCGTTTAATGTTGACAATTTTCACATCTGATTTTCAGTGATCTTCATTTTTAATGTTTTCATTAAGTTTTACTTAAAAAAATTAGTTCAGTTTACTTAATGCTAATATACATACAATAACAATAATATTAATTTCTAAAATAAAATAAATAATAGCTTTGTTAACATTTCAAAATAGATATATTTCTCACGTTCGTCACCTGGGCATCGATTTATGTTGCCTATATTCTCAGAACAATCCACTATTCACCTTTCAGAAACTTTATAGTGGCAATAAAAAGATCGTGTTTCTTCCATGCCTGAATAATTAAACGGGTCTGTCTCTCTTCCTGGCGTGAATCTTACTCAATTTACCGACTGGTGTGAAGTATTTATGACCTTTAACGTGAAGCGTCCACGGTAATGGGCAGTTCTGACAGTCCGAGCAAAGAAGTTTACAATTGTTTGTTATCACGTAAAACCTAATTAACATGCAGGAAAGCAATAGGTATTACCACTCACGCATGGCAAAATCCCGCAGAGGGCTGTTACGTTTAACCGTGGCATTGTTTTATCAGGAAGTTCAAAGAAAGAAACTATAATAGAGTGACTAGAGAACTATAGCTACTATTGAACTCTAAAAGAAAGTTGAGTTTTAAATTTAAAGTAATTGCCAACACATTTCAAATTGTGAGAAGAACTCTTTCGTGATCAGAAGTAACTGAAACTTTTATGCATTCTGTAAAAATAAACTTTAAAGTGAAAGTGATTAACTCCTTAAACAGTTTTCCATAATGAATTTTACATGTTGGTAAGTACAACTTTTTTTTTATTTTATTTATTTTTTGCAGCAGTACTGCAAATATTGCATGCATGTTTAAAATCACTGACCATTTCAACTAAGTGCATGTCATAGCGCTTTTATTTCTTCACATTTGAATATATAACACTGTATGTTATCATTATAAATAAATTATTTCATGTCAAACCAGTAACGGTTATCATGTCTCAAATTAGCTCGTAAAAATGATAATACTAAGATACTGAGCGTCCGATTGGCAGAGTGGTTAGAGCGCTGGTCTCTCGCGGCACCGGTGCCAGGTTCAAATCACGGTGCAAACACGCTCCAGTCTACCCATCTGTAAATGGGTTCCTGACTTTGAGTTAAGGAAGGAAAAGGCTGCGAGGAAGAGAACTGGTCACCCCACCTGTCAATGCTAGACTGTCGTAGATTTTTGATAGGGGGATTAAGACTTGGGTTGGTCCCTTCTGAATAGATTATAATAAGTGATAGCCACAGTGAGAGATAATAATAGAAACATAGATTTCCACGAGTGAGACGGTAGAAATTTATAGAGGCTGTCCCGGAAATCGAGAATCTTCTCTCTTTCCGCTTATCTTCTACAAAAGATCCAGAGGAGTCAGACAGTCTATGAACTATAATTATATATATATACATATATATATATATACATATATACATACATATATATATATATATATATATATATATATATATATATATATATATATATATATATATATATATCCCTCACGTGCACACACACAAGTGACGACAGTTAAACACACAGACGTTGAAACTAAAACAATGGGAATACAGATATTTTGGAACGAGCTGACCCGACACACTGATTAAGTTTAATGAATTTTAATATCAGAATAAAATTCCATCACAACACATAAAATTACATCGAACATATACAAATAGTCATAAAGTCAAGGAAATTTCTACAAGAATGATAGACCCATTGGTATGATCCTTCCCCTCGATGAATAGCCAACAGTCCTGTTAGAAGAAAAGTGATAGCCCCAAAGAGTCACGGATACATATGATTTAGTCTAAGTCTTCCCTTTAAAGGTATGAACAGACTTGGATACTCTGCCCTATCCTAAGGAAAAATATTTGTGGGCAACAAAACTTGCATAAAGAAATTTAAGACAGCAAGAAAAATGGAAAAGTGGCGCAAGTAGCAGCAGAAATGAGGGAATACAAAATCGAGGTTCTGGGAATGTGTGAAACAAAGTGGAAGGGGGTAGACAGGAAGAAACTCATCACAGGTGAATTGGTGCTGTCCTCAGGACATGAAGATGAAAGTTCACACCACAGTGAAGGGGTAGCTCTTATGTTATTTAACTGTTTGGGATAAGAACAGGAGTGCGACAGGGATGCCTCTTGTCCCCATTTCTTTTCTTGCTGGCAATAGATTGGGTTATGAGATCATCGGCAACACACAACAGAAATGGAATCCAGTGGACTCTGACTAAGCAGTTGGATGATCTGGATTTTGCTGATGACTTGGCTCTTCTGTCCCATAGCCGTAATCAGATGCAGGACAAATTGAAAACACTCGATGAGAGGTCACAGCAATTGGGTCTGAAAATACACAGGGAAAAGACAAAAATAATGCGAATAAATGCAGGTAATGATAACAGGGTTGAACTTGAAGAAACACCAATACAAGATGTAGAATCATACACATATCTTGACAGTAATATAGACAAAGTTGGAGGGACAGACATCGATATCAAAATAAGAATACAAAAGGCAAGAGGAGCTTTCATTGCATTGGGAAATATATGGAGATCAAGAGAAATCGGATCCAACACGAAAATAAGAATCTTCAACTCAAATGTGAAGTCAGTCCTATTGAATGGCTCTGAGACATGGAGAACAACAAAGACAACAACCAAAAAGCTACAGACTTTCATAAATGGGTGCTTGCGTAGAATAGAGGGATTAAAATGGTATGACAAGGTTACCAACGTGGAACTGATGACAAGAACTAGACAAGTGCCAGTGGAACAAGAGATGAGAAGAAGACGATGGCGATGGATAGGACACACACTGAGGAAACCTGTTGATAGCATTACAAGGCAGTTCTTGTTCTGGAACCCCCAGGGCAAGAGAGGCAGAGGAAGACCAAGAAGTACATGGAGAAGAGAGTTGGAAACAGAGGTAAAAATGATGAGGAGAACATGGAAAGAGCTTGAGATGATGGCACGTGACAGGAGGACTTGGCAGGTGTTTGTTGAAGGCCTATGCTCCTTTGGGAGTGGAGGGTTATGAATGAATGAATGAATGAAGAAAAAATGGGTGCCAAAATACCACAATAAAGGAATCGCTCAGTCCTGCATTCACTCTATTCAGTCATCAGGGATCCCTGTCATACATTCTTACCTACAATCGTGCTGTTGTTCGCCGTCTAGCGCAAACTTTAGGACACTTCTCTACAGTGAATCTGTATTCTTTGGATAAAGAGAATTCCAGCTCTGCAGATACAGGTTTCTTCCACTGCTGCGGGGAGCATTCACTTCACCAGTTTATTTTAAGATTACTGTTCAGGTCACTTGAATCAGTTTGGGTAAGAAAGTTTAAACGGGCTCACAGTGTCAGAATCACGAGGTTTCCACTACTTAGGATAATTGGCAGGTTTGTAACTTCGATCAAAGGTAAAATTCTGGGTCACACCACAAGGTTTCAAAATCGTCGGAATGTCACTGATAGGAATATGTTACTTGCCGCAAGGGCTGAAATGTACTTGAGGTTTTCCTCTGGAAGAATTAAATCAGGCTCGATGGGCCCGTTACTTCTTTAAAATCTTAAAAGTTCTTATAAAGGTTATACACCAAGTATTTAAGAAAAGAATGTTTTTGTTCTTCACAGATATTCTCTGTACTTAAACGCTGGCAAAGTTGGGTCACCCCAGTTTCACTGAATAAAGAAAAACAACATATAAAATACTTATACCTACTATGTACTTCGGTTATAACTTACATTATCAACTGCAAGCGGAGGCTTGACTTATCGTTTAAAACCTTCCCGTGAAATAAGTTATATTCATAAAATCAATCATCATGAATTAGAAATACATACGTATTTCGTCAATACTCAGTGATGAATCTATGCAGTTATAAGTTAGTTTAAATATTCTCGACTGGTCAGTTAAATTGAATTATTTTATAGCTGCATGAGTTTTAAGCTAGAAGTTATAATTTATTCTTCTTTCCACTGAAACACGTCCCTAGAGAATATAACAGACTTATAAATTATTTCTCTGCACAAAATCTAACTAGTGAAATGAAATAAGCGATTTATCACTAGATCACTCAACACAATAGATATATAATAATTACATCCACACAGAACTACAGATTAATACCACGAACTAGAATCGATCAATATAATGGTAGTCTAGAACTTCGGCAAAATGTTGCCAGAACTAAAACTTTGCAATACACAAGATATTCGTCTAGTCCTAGCGATCTGTCTACTGCAAATTTTGAGGACTGAATGAAATAAAGTTTAACATTCTCGTTAATATCTTAAAACCCAGACAAAGGATGCACGCTATTGCGAGACCCCGAAATCGTCTCCCCTGCTCGTCTTAACACTTACGTCGAGGCGTGAGTTTCACCTCACCCTATCGCTGAGAAATCTACCGTGAAGCTTCGTGTCAGAAGAAAATATCAGACTATATGTCTCTGCATCGTGTCTGACAGAGTGAATTCTCACACGTTTACGTCGAGAATCTAGCTCAAGAGCGCCGTGTCATGAGAAAAGTATAGACACATGTCTGCTGTCTGTGTCTGACGGAATGCATTCTAACGCTCTACGTCTCACATCCCGGGGACTGACACATTATGCAATAAATGCGTTACCAGTGTATGAGAAAAACGGTAAAGTCAGAATGGGAAAGAAATATATTTCTCGCAAACGAAAAATACAGGAAAAGGATAAAAGAGCGATAATAAAGTAGAGGACACGGGTAGAAAAGAAAGAATATAGAAAATTTATTGATCATAAACCTCTATGCAACATAGACCTAGTATATTGAAGTCTCTAACACTTCCCTCCCTACGGCTGTATCTGCTATGAGACTACCTGTTTTTGTTACTAAGATTTAACTTGAGCCACTCTTGACATTTCGTCTCAATATGACGATACCTGTTTTTGTTACTAAGATTTAACTTGAGCCACTCTTGACATTTCGTCTCAATATGACTATACCTGTTTTTGTTACTAAGATTTAACTTGAGCCACTCTTGACATTTCGTCTCAATATGATACCTGTCCTGTTTATAATTAAATAACGCTTATTTTATAACTTTTCCTTAACGGAAAGTTATGTATGTGATATAAAAACCAAGATGTTTCTTTCATATATTTTTAGTTTATTAATTATAACTAATAAAAATTATTCAGAGGTACAATTACATGTCATATTATTTATTTATATATTTATTGAGCATCCGATTGACAGAATGGTTAGAGCGCTGGTCTATCTCCGCAAAGGTGCTAGGTTCGATTCACGGTAACGATGCGGTCCAGTCCACTCAGCTGTAAATGGATACTTGACTTTGCTCGTGAGTTAGGAAAGTAAAAGGCAGCGGGGAAGGGAGCTGGTCACCCCACCTCTCGATGCCCGACATAGTAAATTGAAGTCTCAAACACTTCACTCCGCTACGGCAGCATCTGCTGTGGGACTACCCTTACCTTATATTTATTATTCACTGCCCAAATTATGATCCCACTACACGCGCCATACCGATACCTGTTTGGAATGAATATTGAAATAATAATTTTCTACCATACATTTTAGACGAAATTAGTCAAATTTCATAAAATTTGTTTACACACTATAAATGAATAACATCTGAAGCAACCATAAAAACATCTTTACTCTTTACCTCTCCAGTCTTTTGTCCTATAAAGGAAGGAAAGATGGAAATATCTGCCTAATGGATTATAATATCTACAACGCAGTGCGATAAACCAATTTATTTGTTTCAGACAAGAATTACTGTACAGTGCGTGTTGCCGGGTACGTCCTTCCTACCTCCTGCTGCACAGTGCTTCCTGCCTGAGTTAAGTGCCTGCTACCTAGGCAAGAATCACTTGTCCAGTGTTCCCCACCTGACCGCAGGAAGCACTGTACAGTGCGTGTTGCCGGGTACGTCCTTCCTGCCTCCTACACCGGCACTTCGCTAGTACAGGCTTCTGCGCTAGTGATCAAAGTAATTTTTTCGTAAGACGGGGAGATGTGAATTCTTTCTATATCCCCCCACCCTTAAAGCCCGAGCCGACAGATGTTACGGTCAAGCTTCGGTAACAGACTATGAAGTCTGATAGTTTTAAACATTGGAAACACTTCGTCAAAGGACCCACAGATGAGTAAAATTAGACAGATCATTGAGGTGAAAGATACCACCTGTTTTGTCTAAATTCTTGGTATCTCGGGTTGCAGGGGATACTTCCAGGGTTACTCTCAGAGCCTGCTGCTAAAGCAACTGACTACGAGTAATCATCGGAGGGAACGCACCATTTTCCCTCCTAAAGTTTTCAGAACGCAGATAGTTCTACAACTTTCAAATTACCTGTCAGCTATAATACACTTCGCACAGCCCACTAACCGGGTGGCAAACCCGTGAACATCGTTTATTGCAGTGAAGAACCAGTGGTCGCAGCCTGACGTCAAGTATTGTGCAGTAGTGGTTTCCTACTCACCTATTTAGCATATGTCAGAGCTTACGGGCATCTAATATATCATTCAACGCAACGTCGTCAGCATAACTGGAGTTGTAGTACCGTGTTCTTGAACGGAGTACTCGGTCACCAATAAAGGGGCCAACCAGAGCCACCGGATTACGCATCGAGTTCCAGATACAGGGCACGGCTGTTTTGATTCACGGTGCCGGATCGTAGCGCAAAGACCACACATGCCCTCGGCTGATCTTGACTTGTTATGTCTTCTGGTCAGTACGACACCTGCCTTTATTAGTTGTCAGAGGAAGGACAGAGTAAACTGACAGTCCCTACCTACGTTGAGGCTATATCAGTTTTTGTGTAAAAACAGTGCAAGGATAAGAGTCTCCATTGGATTTATGACGTTCTACCTCAACGTAGGGGTAGAAATAAACGACACTGACTCGGGTTCTGTTTTCGCAAGCAGCTGAAGGATTGTTAGCTCTCTGTTTATTTTTCTGTCGTTGTCCTACAGGCTCGTATTTTTTCTTGATATATGAATTGATGTAATTGTTAACTTTATTATTTGATCAATCGTTATTTGCTGAGATTTTCTTTTTTTTTTCCTTCTTCTTTGCAACTGAAAATAATTTTAATAAATTTTAACCTTTTTGTTAATGAGCTTGTTCAAGATCTTCATCCATATTATTATTAAGCATCTTAGTAAGCTCTTACTATTTCTCTGTCTACTAGTGAGAAAGAAGACAGAGCGGGTGAAACTAAAGAATACATAAGTGAGTTGTGGGGCTTGGAAAGAGAGATAGCTTTAATAGATCTTTTTCCAGGCTGTCTTAAGATTCTCCCTAATTTCGCACATTATCTGTGCTTTCTCTACAACTCTTGCAGTACACTCAAATTATCTTACTCAACAAAGTACTTTAAACCCAACTCATGACAGAGCGTTAGCTTTCAACTCTTCCTTCAATTATGGTCTTCAGCAAGATATTCATCATCAGTTGCCATCTCCACAACGAAGGTTGGCTGTAATGGATCTCCAACGTCTTCTGTCTCTTGTCTTGATGGTGCACTCTGATAGACTCTTTCCTGTCCATCTCTTGATGTTGTCTTCCCACTTATAGCGCTGTCTTCCCCTTGCACGTTTGCCTTCAACTCTCCCTTCTGTTATGGTCTACTGCAAGGTGTTATGCCTTTTTATGTGGCCAAAGTATTTTAGCTGTCGAACTTTGACTTCCCTCATTAGTTCTCTTTTCATACCTAGATTTTCTAGGACCTCCTTATTTGTTTTGTTCTGTTCCCATGAGAATCTCCCCCCCCCTCGCCCCCCCCCCCCCCCCGGATTTCGCCCCCCCCCCCCCCCCCCCCCCCCCCCCCCCCCCCGTTGTTCTATATTTCCACATCTACCGGTTTCAGTCTATCGGTTTATATTTTGGGCCGTCATTTTAAGCTCTGCCGATGAGACTCCAGTTGCTTTGGTAACAACTCATACCGTTCTTTATCATGTTATCTTTGGTCACTCGTAGTTCCAGTGAAGTGTTCGATTAAACAATCAATGTCATGTTCCTATTTTCACCTCAATTTTCTTACAATGAACTACTTACCTACGGTCTTCTTAAACACCTTTTCTTGGCATAAATCATTCCCCGACCCTGTTTTATTATAGTAAAAGTATCTGTCTCCTTTCTACTAGACCACAAGGTCTTTTATATTTGCACATACGTCCTAATATAACAGACGGACCGTGTGTCCAGGTTGTATGGGGCATGCCTCGCCAAATCGAAGCATAACTCTTTTTTTTTAATCTATGCCCAGTTTGGTTCCCCTGAGTCTCCAAAGAGACAAAGAAATTTTAAGACTACAGATTTATCAGAAGTGTTGTCAACGGCAAATAATGTGAGATAATGCATGGTTCTGGCACGCTCATCATGTTAAATCAATTGCTACGCAAACCACCGCAGCAGAAGCCTGAGCTTTGATGTAGGCATCCTGTAAGGGAGACAGTTGCAGTGGTGACTCCGTATTGTTTAAAAAGCGATGGAGCTAAATGAATGATTAAATCTCCTTTTTTTGGCTAGGACCTGGTGTGGTGGAATGTGCTGATAGAGAGAACGAACTGTGTGACGATGCAAAAATGGCCCATGAAAATAAAAGACAAATAGACATGTTTGAAGACTCCCTTAAACAGTGTTTGTTACGCACAGAATTTTTCTAAGACTGTGTTTTGATAGGGATTCTGTAGTCCTCCTGTGAGTTAGTTTAACTAACGAGGCTTTCCCTATATGATTCGAAAACGCCTGGAGGCGTATGTTTTGTGGTGTTGATTCTGAAGCAAGGTAATACCCTCCTTTATTGAACTCTGTGATCTACCTAGATGTTTGACATTTTGTCGTTCTCTGCTTGCTTGTGTGTTACAGAAAGGAGAGGTTCTTCTACTAGGAATTACACCCCAGGTATCTTCATACCTGAGATCTATATATACACGGGTCGCTCTAGGCCAAGAGAACAATTTATATGTTCTAGGATCTTCGCTATGCCAGCGATTTCACCTATGTCGAGGGTTAGACTTAGGGATGCTATAAAGGTGAGCTTGACCTGTACTCCTGAAATGCCATTCTCGTGCGGACAGTAATAGACTTAATTGTGTACATCTGATCTGCCAGCATCAGAGAGGAGTATTGATATTTATATATTTTGATGATAGGAAGCTGAGGCTATCGTCAGCTAGGATTACCTATATCCACTTAGAGAATGTATGCAGATTCATGAAGAAACTTTATTAATGCTGAATACTATAAACTGTCATGTCCATGACTTTTTGTGAAATGGATGTATCATTATCTGTCATTGTGGCGTCCGAAATAAATGATGGAAACGTCACCAGCAGTTATAACATTTCTATGACTTATACATGTCATAACTCCTGTATTGTGGAACTGTGAATCTACGTCACACCTACACACACAGCAACCTACTTCAAACCAGACAAGACACCATCACCACAGCCTATATATATATATTCCTGGTGTCTATAGGGGTGGTACTTACTTGGCTACAAAATTAACAACGACTTGGACTTATACCTGTAAACGTTCATAGTGGCCAGATTGTGGCTTGTCATCTTAGTGGCCAGTAGTCAGCCTAAATCCACCCTTATCATTTTATGGTGGCCAATGTTGGTTTCAACTGGTACCAGCACTCAAGGGGGTCAACAAACCCATACAACTATCAAGTTCGTCATTTTGTGAACTCACTTCCTTCAAGAAATTTACATCTTCAATGAAATATTTTGAAACTACCCGGCGTTGCAGCATTTAGATGGATTTTGAAACTACACGGCGTTGGCGCATTCAGATGGTCAAGTGCCAATTGAATCAATTTTGCCGCATTCAGATGGTCAAGTGCCGATGGAATAAAGTTTGCTGTAGTTCGAAGTTCGAGTACCGATCATTGTAAGAAGGACAAGATCCGAAACTCCACATTCTGTATCAGAAGCTCATTTCCTGCGTCATGGCTGTTTATGGGAGCAGATGTCGATCAACGTTGGATCATTTATCCTTAGAATGCTGATCCCAACCTGTTCTGCACCGTGCTGACGTTTGGACATATATAAGTTAAGTGGCCTGTTTTATTTGTGAACTGTGCCCTTATATCCTAACTGAGCCTTCTATACTTTCACACACTTTTTGTTACATGTTATGTATTTACATGTTATATGTTATTTGTATATTTATATGTTTATATTTCAGCGGGAGGTTGGGTGTGAGACTAATATAAGAGATACCACGTAATAGAGGTCTTATTTTAGTGTTCTATAGGAGCAATTTTCTTGATTGAAAATCTGCTAGCGACAACTGTTGCTATATTTGTTTAGTTGTGACGAGTTGAGCTCTATTTTCGTCGTTTTTTGCAGTATTTTTTTTTCTTTCTGTTCTTTAGTTCTGATTTTATTTGTTTGTATTTGTAGGTCTCCTCTTTTCTATTATTCGTTCTTTACACCATTTTTGTTTATACACTGTGACGTTATTTGTTTGTTTACATTTTTCGCATTTGTCATCACATTCTTTGTGATATTTTCTTTTAATTTTCGCTGTTTATTTAGTTGACTGTTGCGAATTTTTTCGTATTGTCTTTGATCTTTGTTATTGTTTATATTGTCTTTGATCTTTGTTATTGTTTACATTGTCTTCGATCGTTGTTATTGTTTACATAGTTCTTGCATAGTTAGCATTCACTATTGTTACATGTGTGCCCTAATGATTAAGAAGTAACTGGTGGTATTATTATACATTTGATAATACAAGTTCTTTATCACAGACTTGTTTCCCACAGAGATTGGAGTAAACATTGTGATTATACAAGTACTTTATTTAAGTCTTGTTACTATTAAGGTTGAAATAAGATTATTAATTATTTCAGGTTTTGGGACTCATAATATTAGACATCATGTCTACACTTGAGTACTTTATTGAACAAGGGAAATCCCTTGGTAAGACTGGTGATAAGTTAGAAGAGTTTGCGACTACTCAATATGCC
Organism: Oreohelix idahoensis; assembly: GCA_024509875.1. Lineage (NCBI taxonomy): Eukaryota > Metazoa > Mollusca > Gastropoda > Stylommatophora > Oreohelicidae > Oreohelix > Oreohelix idahoensis. The sequence goes on from JAMPIV010009784.1 coordinate 93,942, forward strand.
AAGGCATTGAAGTCGGAAGAAAAGAAGATGAAAGCAGAAGCTGAACAAAAGAAAATAGATGCTGAGAATTTTAAAATTCAGATGCAAGCAGATGAAAGAAAATTCCAGATGGAAATGGAAAAGCAGAAAAGAGAGGCTGAGGCTGAGGAAAGAAGAATTCAGCTACAACTGGAGGCTGAAAATAAAAGACTTGAAAAAGAGGCTGAAAAATAAAAGACTTGAAAAAGAGGCTGAAAATAAAAGACTTGAAAAAGAGCCTGAAAATAAAAGACTTGAAAGAGAGGCTGATGAAAAAAAGTTACAAAGAGAGGCTGAAGAAAGAAGGTTACAAAGAGAGGCTGATGAGAGAAAAGCTAAAATGGAGCATGAAGAAAAACTCTTAGTTTTGGAGTTAGATAAGTTAAAGTTGATGAACATGGGTAATGCTAATGATGCAAATAAGGTGTCAGATACGTTTAATGTTACTACTTTCAAGATTAAGCTACCACCATTCAATGCTTCCATTGACGATATAACGTTTTATCTGGACAGATTTGAACGTGCATGTGAAACACATAACATAGATAAAGCATTGTATGTTTATCAGTTGTCCAATATACTTAGAGGTGATGCTTTGAGTATGATAGGCATGGTAGATGAGCCTGACAAGAACAATTATGAGGTTGTCAGGGCAGTCTTGTTAAAGAAATACCAACTTAACGAAGACGGCTATCGTCTTCAGTTTAAAAATATGTTGCCAGAAACTGGAGTGGAATTCTCTGAATTCATTTCAAAGATACGTCTTACTTTTACACGTTGGGTTGAGCTGTCTAAGACAGAACATACATATGAAGCACTTATGGACTTATTACTTAGAGACAAGGTTATGTCTTCTGTCAATGAATCTTTTCTTGCTTTTCTTCATGAGCGTAAGCCTAAAAACATAAAAGAAATGGAAGAATACTGTTGCCAGTATGTCACTGCGCACCCTCACGTAACCATTAGCAACTCTAGAGTAAAAGAAGGTCTGCCAGTTGCTTCGGCAGCACCTTATGGCCCAAATTTCATGCGTAAATTTCAGGGTAGCCAACAAAATTTTAATAAGAAGAGTAACCGTAATTATGCTCAGAATCATAGCAATCAATTTCATGGTGATTCTTCTTCGCAGAACTGGAGACAAGCTGATACTCCACGGTATACTACTCCCAATAATTTTAGACATTTTCGCAAAGGTAGTCAGTATAGAGGAAACTATTTTTCGCAGAGACCTCAAAACCAATATAACAGAGGTTCTCAACAGTACAGAAATGGTAATGACAGTTATGGAAATTGGAATTCAAACCAGGATAACAATTACAGTAGAGAGTTTAATGATAATTGCAGAGGCAATAATGGTCGCGGTAGATCGCAACATAAAAGAAAGAGATATCAACAGGCAAACTCTGTACAGCAAGAGTCTCAGGGAGCATGTAAACAAGGTGATGATGATAAAAACTCTAGTGCTATCACATGTTCCGCCTTTGACTTTGGTAGGGCAACTAAATGTCCCCAATGCAGTACTTTGTTCGAACCGACTACCGTAACTACTTTACGCTGTGGTCACCCTCTTCCCGCTCTTCCTGCTGCTGTTGCGCATGACGGGAGAGGTTCTCTTATCCTACATAAGGGTCTTGTAAATAGTAATCCAGTCTCAGTCCTTTTTGATTCTGGATGTACTACTATTGGTGTTAGGCAATCTCTTGTAAATCCATCCTGTGCTACAGGAAAGGTGATCAAATGTGTCACATTTGGTGCCACTTTGGAAAAATATCCTACTGCCATAATAGGTATTTCTACTCCCTTCTTTACGGGAGATGTCCACGCGTGTCTTCTTCCAAACCCTATTGCGGACCTTATTATGTCTACTCATTCTCAAATTCTTGTGCCTAAGAGTATGAGATTGCAAATATTGCAACATGCTCATGACTCGCAATGTGCTGGACATATGGGTTTTTCCCGTACAAAGTCGAGGGTTCTTGCGGCTTTCTTTTGGCCATTTGTGAGCAAGGACATACGAATTTACTGTCGTTCTTGCAAAGTATGTCAGGAGGTCAAATCTAAAGGACCACGACATACTGCGCCTATCCAGGCTGCTGACATTCCTATTCGGCCGTTTCAGAAAATAGCAATAGATATTATCGGTCCTTTTAGGATCAAGTCGGCCAGGGGACATCAATTTATCCTTACATGTGTCGATATGTGCACACGTTGGCCAGAGGCTACACCTCTTTAGAGCATCTCCACTGCTGATATCACAGACGCTCTTTGGCTTATATTTTCTCGCTTGGGATTCCCCAGAGAAATATTGTCAGACCATGGCACTCAACTTATTTCTGACACTATGTCACAGGTAATGTCTATGCTACATATTAAAAGGTCTCTCAGCAGTATCTATCACCCAATGTCTAATGGGTTGGTTGAGCGTTTGAATAGGACACTAAAAACTTTACTTGGGAAGATAACTGAGGATCATCCTCAGGATTGGGACAGGGTTTTACCCGCGGCTCTCTTTGCTTATAGAGAGGTTCCCAATGAACACACAGGGTTTTCTCCTTTTGAACTTGTCTTTGGCGCGCAACCGCGCGGCCCTATGTCTTTACTCCACGATCTTATCACTGCCGATAATATTAGCGATGAGACTCAATCTTCTTACGAGTATGTCATTGCTCTTATGCAAAAGATCATCGAGGCATGCAAACTAGCAACTTCTTCATCCGAATTTGCTAAAGAAAAGGCAAGGCAGTTTGCAAATAAAAATAGATGTCTACGACAACTTTGTCCAGGTGACAAAGCACTCGTTCTTCTTCCTTCAACGGAGAACAGACTTCTTATTGCATGGAAAGGTCCGTATGCAATAGTCTCTAAAATTTCCGATGTCGACTATGTTGTCGATATTGATGGAAAGCATAAAACTTTCAACATAAATATGCTCACGGAATTTCATGAAAGACCTGACTATTTGCAGCCTATTTTCCAGGCAACTGACAATTCTCCAGTACCTCATGGTCATTACTCATCCCTGTCAGTTATACAGGATGAGGAAACTACTTTTTCTGATGTCAATCTTCCACTTCCTGTGATCCCACTTCATTCTACGGAATCTTGGAAAAACTTTTCCGTTTCTCCTAATCTTTCCGCTGAGGAACATCGACAAGTCTCTTCGATGTTACAAACATTTCAGGATGTCCTTACCGACATCCCGGGACACACACATGTCATTGAACATGACATAATACTAACTGACCATAATCCTATCAGAGTCAGACCCTATTCTATACCTATCCATTTTCAGTCACAAGTCGAAAAAGAATTGGATGAAATGATACGATTGGAAATCATTGAACCATCCACTTCAGCATACTCTTCGTCTATGGTTATTGTTCGAAAGAAAGACAATAACATTCGCATTTGCGTTGATTATCGCAGTTTGAACCAAGTTACGAAGTTTGATGCTAAACCTATGCCTTCATTGGAAGAGCTACTAAACAAACTTTATAATTCTAAATTCTTTACCAAACTCGACTTATCGTAAGGTTATTGGCAAGTTCCTTTAACTGAACGAGCCAAACCTTTTACTGCTTTTTCTACACCTAAGGGTTTATTCCAATGCAATTTCATGCCTTTCGGTCTTATGAACGCCCCTGCTACATTCGTACGCATGATGCGTCGAATTCTCTCATATCGTACAGATGTCATAGCATACTTGGACAATATCTGTCTGTTCAGTGATTCCTGGGAAGATCACTATTTGGGTTTATACGAATTGCTGTCTACTCTTCGCAAGTATAACTTAACTGCAAAACCCTCTAAAGCCTTTATAGCATTCAGTGAGATTTCTTTCATCGGTCATCGTGTTGGTCATGGTCTTTTAAAGACAGAGGACCACAATGTTTCAAAAATACTTAACATTTCTGTCCCTAAGACGAAAAAACAAGTGCGTAGTCTCTTAGGTTTGATACAATTTTACGGACGATTCATTCCGAATCTGTCCTCCATAATGGCACCTCTTTCTACTTTATTGAAGAAAGGATCGCCTAATCTGATCCGCTGGTCTCAAGAATGCCAATCCTCATTGGACCAGATTAAAACTCTATTTTCATCTCCACCTATCCTTAGGTTACCTACTATTGAGAAGACTTTTGTTCTTCGAAGTGACGCCTCGTCCACTGGGATTGGGGCAGCACTAATGCAGGAGTATTCAGATACTCTGCATCCGGTGATGTATATTTCTATGAAATTAAATGCTGCAGAGAGGAATTACTCGGTTTTAGACCGTGAATTATTGGCTATGGTTTGGTCAATTCTCAAGTTACAAAGATTCCTTCTAGGCGCGCATTTCAATGTGGAAACCGACCAGAAAGCTCTTACTGCTATTCAGAGCAAAAACTTGAAGAGCTCGAGGTCCACTCGATATGCCATAGCTCTTCAAATCTTTCATTTCACGGTGCGAGCTATCCGTGGTTCGGATAATGTGATGGCAGACATTCTGTCTAGATGCCCACATGATTCCACTTAATTCTTCTGTCATATATATTTCCTGTTAAACGTCGAGATCTATAACAGTTCTCTACTATAAGGATATATTAGCACATATGTGCTCATTTTGGGAATTTATAGCATTGTACTGTATAATTGCCTTGTTTTGTTACTGATTTTGGTATAACGGAAGAAGGCTTAGTTAGCAATATACGGGCCAAAAGCTCACATGGCCACAATTTATATATGGTATTTTGATTACTGTATTAAGAAATTTAGCATATACCATAAAGATTTGTGTTATTGATATTTTCGCAGCACATCTTTGACGTCTGCGAGAGTATGGACATTATGTCAACCATGAAGTATGTCAAGTTCTTACCTACTTTGGAACGATTATATCCATGTTTACGAAGAACATCTGATTTATTAATATTGATTAGTAATGCATTGTTTCATGATATTATTACATGCTTGTATAATGTATTTTTGGTTTAAAATGTGTAGTTCATTACACTTCATACTATGATAACATATTTGTATTTATGTGAGTATAATTTTGCTTACATTATGATGTTGCCATCACTGTGGCGTATGTTGGTGGCACCTCCCTGGAATATACGTGTACACTTAGGGAAATATTTTCTCTAAAGATCTGAGATATAATCTCAGCTATCGCTCCATGCGTCGAGCTAACCTCATATTAGGCATTATATCCGCGCATCATACGTGCGTTACGAGCCTGTTGTTCTGGCGCTTTGATTCCAAAAAAAAGTTTCATTTTCTATTCCCGGGGAGGGGGGGGGGGGGGGCGGTAATCTGTTACGCACAGAATTTTTCTAAGACTGTGTGTAATTAATCTGTATGAATTGTACACTGCAATTTTTTCTTGGTCCAGGTTAAATAACCTTTGTTTGACTGTGATTACATTTTACTATGGGGGTTACCTTATCTTGTGTCTTGACTCGTCGGTCCATTTTTTCGATCGATGTCAGGTCATTCTCCTTATATGGTAGCATCGGTCAACTGTTTCTTGGAATGATTGAAACCAGAGTTGATGTTTTATTGCCTGTCCATATAAGGCGTGATTTCTGAACATAGCTTTGCTGGAATGTTTCCCACATCGTCTCGTTTTGAGTGTTACTCAGGCGTATGCGTTCTGCGCATGTCTGAACTTTAAGAGAGTTAGAATAGTCTTCCGCCCAGGGAGTCGTCGAGATGTACTGAGCAGAGAGGACGCCATGTTGCGTCTGTGATTTTTGATAGGGAATTCTGTAGTCCTCCTGTGAGTTAGTTTAACTAACGAGGCTTTCCCTATATGATTCGAAAACGCCTGGAGGCGTATGTTTTGTGGTGTTGATTCTGAAGCAAGGTAATACCCTCCTTTATTGAACTCTGTGATCTACCTAGATGTTTGACATTTTGTCGTTCTCTGCTCGCTTGTGTGTTACAGAAAGGAGAGGTTCTTCTACTAGGAATTACACCCCAGGTATCTTCATACCTGAGATCTATATATACACGGTGTGGTGAAGTGAGATGTTATAAATATTTATAGGGGGACTTAGTGTACTGACTGAGATCAGCTGTGAAGGTATCTATATCTAATGAGAGTAGTGTATTATAGATAACCTTACTTGCTGCCACATATATATATATATCTCAGTCAGAATTATTCTGGAATAGTGTGATGACTACGTTATATGTCTAGGGTATGTGTATGATGAAGTGTAAGTCAAAACAACAACAGACAGATAAACAATTTAATTTATTCCACTACACGTGACAACACTGTGACACTCACATACATATAACACTCTAAGAGGATATCTTAAAGGAGTCACTGATAACTTTTCAAATAACAATATGTATTCATTGATGTCATGAATGTATATGTGTCCTGATTCAAATACAAAGGAACCAGGAGTCACAATCAATTTTAATTACAAGTTATATGTACAGAATTTATCAATATGAATATTGTAGTGACATATATTATTAAAAGTATCCTATGTGTGTCAGTTGTGTAGTAGTAATATGAGGTAATACTGGTTTTGTTCTGTTCAAGCTCTGTTGGTATTTGTCATCATGACTTCAATAGTTTGTCTTTATTGGAACTAGTATTGGAGATGTTCTCAGTTCCTGATATTAAAACAATTTACTTCCCCTCTTAAGTTTATGTTACAATGTTATTTTAAGATGGGGTACATAATTTTGAGCTCAGCTGGCCACATCAGCTTATCTTGCGTGATGGCGGCAGGAAAAGACTCCTCTGCTCGATTTCTCCCCTGTGCTCTGGAGACACCTCACTGATAACTAAATGGACCAAGGAGTATGCTGTCCGACTCTGGATTCAGCAAAGCTCTGACCAGGTGCTGCTCAATACCATCAAGACCACGGTCCCTGAAAACAAGAAGGATGTACCTTCTACTTCATAACTAATTGATACTCTAGTTCTACACTGAGCACAATACATCACAAACATTGAGTTCAGAGCGTTAGGCCAACTGTCAGCTTCATCTGAAATACTTTATACCAGTATTAACCTCCTTAATGGTTACTACGCCTCTGCAATTCCAGCATTATTTCTTTCTAGTCAATCATCTAGGTGTCAGTGTACTGTTTGGCCATTCCATGCCGTTTTACTTTCCTCCGACACCTTCTGTTCAGGCTGGAGCATTATAGGCTTTACATCATGTTTGCTACTGAACTACACATATATACAGGCATAAATTAACAATTCACATTCAATTTTCATTAAAAGATACTGAATGTTTCAAGCTTACCACAATTCATAGAATAAACACAGATACGTTGACTAGCAATGAATTCTGGCACAAATACTGGCACAAATTCCCATCTGCTTATGTTCCAGGCTTTTATTTAGCAAAAATATGAGCTGGCTTCAACGCACTGTTGCTTTATCAAGCTTATTTGAACTAGTGGTCTCGAACTAACGCTCCTAAGTGATTATATCAGCGAGTCTGGCCAATGGAGCCACGTTTCGACAAGTGTTTGAAAAAATTTTACCTTCCTACGTCTCCCTAACAACCAAAGATAGTATTTATAGTCCGACCAATCGTGTTTAGTCTTATATTTGTTGCGCTCCAATCAATTTGGAGTTTACATGGTAGGCTATTTCCGTACGTAAGGTTTTTTTCAAACACGTTATAAAAAAATTTTATGAGCAGAAATGATTTCATGCTGTCAGGCATCCCCACTATTATATTTTGGTTATAACTTCTTAATTCCTAGACTATTTGCGTAACGTTTTACATAATCTTTGTCAGCAAGCCCTAAGGAACCCAAATATACAAATTTAAAAGAGCTAAGTGGCTGCGTTCAAAATATGCAATTTATTCTACCTCCTGTTTCGAAGATGTGCTGTCTGGGTACTGTAATGTTTTCAAACGTAAACCCATCTATTGTCATCTTTCTAATAAGAGTTTTTTTTCAGGATTTAAAAACCTAACTCTGGGAAGGTTAGTGTTTTTATCACTGTCCGTCCGAAAAAGTTAGTGCATGTGGCCTTACACGCGTGATAGTAGTAATTGTGTATCGCGCGACGCGTGTTGCATGCGTTCCTGATTTTCAGCCCTCCCTCTCTCTTTATCCTTTAGTCCATCTGTCTTTAGTTACGCCGTGTATAAAATGGAATGAATGAAATATTAAAATTAGGTCATTGTTCAGCTTGCGTATCTCACTGTTTTTCCAAGAAATACAGCACACGTTTCATTGAAGAAAGCGGGTAATAATACAGTAGGCTTTTACTATCAACGTGAAAGCGTTACAATTTGCCGACGAAGCATAAAACAAAGGGGATTTCGAGTACATTCCTTGTGACAGCACTGTTCTTTACCATTCTTCTTCCTTTTATTAAATTTATTTGTTAGGCTTTACATTTACCTTTTAATTTATATATGTGGATTAGAATATTTCACGACACACGGGTCGCTCTAGGCCTAGAGAACAATTTCTATGTTCTAGGATCTTCGCTATGCCAGCGATTGCACCTATGTCGAGGGTTAGACTTAGGGATGCTATAAAGGTCAGCTTGACCTGTACTCCTGAAATGCCATTCTCGTGCGGACAGTAATAGACTTATTTTTGTACATCTGATCTGCCAGCATCAGAGAGGAGTATTGATATTTATATATATTGATGATAGGAAGCTGAGGCTATCGTCAGCTAGGATTACCTATATCAACTTAGAGAATGTATGCAGATTCATGAAGAAACTTTATTAATGCTGAATACTATGAACTGTCATGTCCATGACTTTTGTGAAATGGATGTATTATTATCTGTCATTGTGGCGTCCGAAATAAAGGATGGAAACGTCACCAGCAGTTATAACATTTCTATGACTTATACATGTCATAACTCCTGTATTGTAGAACTTTGAATCTACGTCACACCTACACACACAGCAACCTACTTCAAACCAGACAAGACACCATCACCACAGCCTATATATATATTCCTGGTGTCTATAGGGGTGGTACTTACTTGGCTACAAAATTAACAACGACTTGGACTTATACCTGTAAACGTTCATAGTGGCCAGATTGTGGCTTGTCATCTTAGTGGCCAGTAGTCAGCCTAAATACACCCTTATCAGCTGTGTAGAAAGCGATGGAGCTAAATGAATGATTAAATCTCCTTTTTTTTTAAGGCTAGGACCTGGTGTGGTGGAATGTGCTGACAGAGAGAACGAACTGTGTGACGATGCAAAAATGGCCCATGAAAATAAAAGACAAATAGACATATTTGAAGACTCCCTTAAACAGTGTAAGTAAAGGGTCCTCCATACATAACGTAACGCAGTTTTTGTAAATACGCAGGAATGGATGTATGTTTCGTGAAACTATTAAATTTTACGATTTTTACTAATAAAATTTATTTTCAGAATGTCTTGGGTCTCGTCCATATTTTCCCGGGACTCGACATCAATTTTAAAAAAAAAAAAAAAGCCACATTTTCTGGAAATTCCATTTCGGGCCAGGAATTCCCATATTCGAGATCGTACTGAGCAACATGACCAGAGAGAGCTATATACATGAAAATGCCCTCATTAGGCACGAATTGAAGTGATTTCATCTGGCTGCTGTCGTGATGGTGATACACTGTTATCGCTTTCTTTTTAAAAACTTGAACTTCATCCAACAGTGCCGTTTTTTAGGTCTGCATTTTGTTTTTTAAAGTGTGTATTACATCAGCGGTTTTTAACCTGTGCGCCGCGGCGCCCTGGGGCATCATGGCTGACGGGTCAGGGGCGCAGCGGGTGGGCGTAGGTTTTTTTCGTATTTAGCTGTAAAGAAAACACAGAGCTGTGGGAAATTTCATTTTTGGTGTTTGTCAACCTGCGCGACCCCGGAGAAATTTCACTGTTGATGTTGACCAGCCTTTGAAGTCCCGCTCCCCCGACCCGCCTATCAACTTTCCGCGCAACCATAGTAGGTAACACTGTGATTTTCTGTTTTCAAACGTTTTTGATTGTGTTGTGAGTTTGATATAAACTGTGGAAAGATTTTTTTTAATTTGGCAAGTGTTAGTAAAAAGCGAGAACTTGTTGAGTATGGCAAAGAAAGTGGTAATGAGGAAAGGAAACGTAAGTATAGAAAATACGACGAAGGATACTTAGATTTTGGTTTCACGTGCACTCTTGTGAACAATGAAGAGTGTTCAAAGTGTGTTTTGTGTTTCAAAGTACTCTCTGTCGAATGTATGCTGCCTAGCAACTTGAAGCGCCATTTAGAAAGTGTTCATAAGAATGACGTGGGCAAACCAAGAGAATATATCTGTAGTAAGCTGAGTCAAATGAAAGAACAAAAATCAGCATTTTCTAAGCAGGCGACAATCTCGAGTAAAGCTATTCTAGCGTCCTGCAACGTAGCATACCGGATAGCAAAATGCAATAAACCCCCATACGATTGCAGAAGAACTCGTTTTACCGTGTGCTATTGATAAGGTGTCCATTATGGTTGGAGAGTCCGTGGGAAAACAGCTTTTGCCCATTCCTTTGTCGGACAGTACAAACAGCCGTCAAATTCAAGATTTAGGAGAGGATCTTAATGAACAGATTAATGAAAAAAATGAGGGGGAAGGACTTTGCTTTGCAGCTTGATGAGGCCACTGATAGCAATAGAGATGCTCATTTAATCTGTTATGTGCGATTTGTTGATGAAAAAAAAACGAAATGGTGGAAGATCTTTTTTGTAAGGACATATATGCAGGTACGACAGGCAACGATTTATTTGAAATTGTGGACAACTTCATGGCGGAAAAAAAAAACGACTGGGCTCATTGTGTTGGTGTGTGTACCGATGGTGCTCGTTCAATGTCATGCTGTTATGGTGGCCTACCAGCCCTCATCCGCAGCAAAGCTCCTGATGCTGTTTGGATAGGGAAGCACTTGCTTCCCAGCATTTGAGTGTTGATTTGAATGAAGTCCTGCAAACTGTTATAAATATGGTGAACTTTATTAAAACTTGACCTTATAGAGCTAGATTTTTCAGTAAAATGTGTCACGATATGGGGGCTGAGCAAACGTCTCTCTTATTTTATAACAGCACTCGATGGCTTTCCATAGGAAATGTATTATCGCGCATTTTTGAACTTAGGCGGGAACTCTATTCTTATCTTGAAGAAGAAAACCATGTCAGTGATAAGTGCTTTCTGGACACTGACTTCCTGTTAAAAGTTGCATACCTCTGTGATCTCTTTTGACAAGTTGAACTCGTTGAATAAGTCTCTGAGTGGAAGGGAAACTCATTTGATTCAACTTATTGACAAAGTTTCGGCCTTCAAAAAGAAGCTTCTTCTTTGGAAGAGAAAAATCGATGAAGGAGGAGAAATTGACTACTTCCCAGGTTTGCAGCAGTTCATTACATACAATGAAATAGATTCTAGTGCAGATATTGTTTCTATAATTCAAGGACACTTATCTCAACTTAGTGTTCATTTTTTAAAATACTTTCCTGAAAACTGGGACAGGTTTCAGTGGGTTTAAAATCCCTTCAGTAGTGATGACTCCTTTGGACTTCAGTACTGCAGAAGAGGAAGAACTGATAGAACTTTCATCAGACTCTTCACTACAAGCGATGTTTCCATCCATGGCATTGCCAAAACGTTGATATTCAGTAAAACAGAAGTTCCCAAGCTTGAGCAAGAGAGCACTGAAGATATTAATTCCTTTTGCAACCTCCTATCTCTGCGAGGCTGGGTTTTCAGCAGTGGCTGTCATAAAAACCAAGTTCAGATCAAGACTTAATGTGGAGAAGGAAATGAGGGTAGCTGTATCTGAATTGGTGCCAAGATTTGACAAGCTGTGTAACAACAAGCAAGCTCAAGTTTCACACTGAGGTGACTGGTACTTTATTCATCATATTTTTTTTTTAGTTTCACTGTACAAGTTTTTTCTTACAGAGATTGAATCATGAGTGCAGCATATCAGTGAATGATTTTCAGACAAAAATTTAAAAAATGTTAGAAAGAAACTACTTTATCTGTCCTGTTTTCTTTTTTATAGTAAGGGTTTTCAAAGTGCACTAAGTGTATATTTTTTCTTGTACGTGTAATTTTTTTACAGATTGTCCAATCGCATTTTTAAAAAATTACATTAAAAAAATTACATTGTTCGAAAGCCTTTCCAAAGTTCTCCTGCTCAAAACAAGTTAGGCTAAATGTCGAAACATCGCTAGTTTTTACCAGTTATTCCACAGGGGAGCCACAGAAAGATTGTAGTTGGTCAGGGGAGCCATGGACTCAAAAAGGTTGAAAACCGCTGTATTACATTATATTTAAAAAGACACATATAATTATAAAACAGTTTAAACATGTTAAAAGTTATGTCAATTATCTGATATTTGAGCTGAGATTATAACATAAATATACTGTTCAAAAAAAGAAACGCAACATTATTGCAGTGGTAATGGACACCAAATTTCAAACTTGTACCAAAATTTTATTTTACGGAATTAATGTTTCAATCTTGGCATGAAGAAACTTTCAGACTTTAACAATGAAATGATGTTCACTAAATTTGGTTTGGACTTTTATTCTTTGCGACTGAGGCCTCCGTTTCAGTAAGGTGTATGGCCTCCTCTGGCCTCTATCAGAGAACGACATCTCCTTGACATGTATCCGATTAACCGTTGGATCTGTTGTTGTGGGATGGCTGCCCACTCTTCCCGCAGTGCAAGAGACAACTGTCGGAGATTGGCTGGAGCCACGTCTCGCTGGCGGAGTCGTCTGTCGAGTTCATCCCATAAGTGTTCTATGGGATTCATGTCTGATGACATGGCTGGCCACGGAATGGTCTGGACGTTGTTGTCAGCGAGGAACTGGGTGGTGAGTTGTGCCACATGAGGTGGAGCGTTATCCTGCTGAAAAATCGACCCTGGTACAGCCAGAAGTGGAAGGACGTGAGGACGAAGAATTTCAGCGACGTTTCGTTGGGCATTCAGGCGTCCTTCAATTTGCACCAAGTCACTTCTTCCCATGAAGTTGATCGCCCCCCACATCAGTACACCTCCACCACCATGTGGAGGAGCCTCATCAACACTGTTCTGGGCGTAGCGCTCATGGACTCGACGGTAAACTCTTCTCCGTCTATCGTGTCGCTGGAGCACAAAAAATGATTCATCACTAAACCAAACCCGTCTCCAGTCATTCCCAACGGTCCATTGACGATGCTGGTTTGCCCATTGCAGTCGGTTCTGGCGATGCCGGTCCGTAAGAACAGGACCTCTGTAGGGTCTTCTAGCCCAAAGATCAGAGTCGTGCAGCCGGTTCCTGACCGTTTGATCTGAAATTCGACGAGCTGCTGACATTGACTGGACTGTGGAGGACGCATATGCAAGTCGATTCCTGAGGTGACGCAGCTGTATGAAGCGGTCTTCGGCAGGAGTTGTGACTCTGGGTCTTCCACTGCGCGGCCGGTCTGCAACTGAGCCAGTTTCTTGAAATCGCCTCCAAAGGCGACTAATGGTGCTTCTAACCACATTAAATTGTCTGGCCACTATACTTTGTGACTGTCCAGTCTGTAAACGTCCAATGATGAGGAGTCGTTGTTCTGTAGTGAGATGAGCCATACTTGCGCATTGAATTTTCAACTGAATTTATTCGAGGAGCGTCAATCTTTTATAGGCATTCAATAATATGGTCAGAGAGTTTTGTGTTCAGTAAGTTTCACAGGATTCTCATGAACCTGTCACGAGTTATTGTCAAAAATGTTGTTTTGGCCTTGACCTCTTTCATGACCTCACGATTCATGAGGTGAGTACAATTCAGGTAACCACGAGAAGTTAATGACCAGGTGGACACAGTCGATAGGTTGACTGATGTCCAATCAGCGAATATCTTTTATAAAAGTAACACCAAAAAAGTTGCGTTTCTTTTTTTTGAACAGTATATAGTTGTTACTATTGCGGATAAAAGTAGACACTGAGGGTTCAGGTTACAAAATATATTTTGTTCTGACATCATTTACGTAAGAAACAATCCTCACTAGTATTGGTGTGCGTGTGTATGAGTGTGTGTATGTATATACGAGTATATATATGTATATATATATATATATATATATATATATATATATATATATATATATATATATATATATATATATATGTGTGTGTGTGTGTGTGGGTGTGTGTGTGTGTGTGTGATATTTTCTCATACAAAATACCCACACTTCTTCCTTATGTTCCCATTTTACTATCCTGTCAAAGTTGTTCCCGGTGTCGATCCCCGCGGCCTCCAAGTGGACAAACTAATAATAATACTAATGCTCCCCCTCGGGTATGTCGTAAACGGCGACTAATTATGAGGTTTTAAGTGGGGCTGGAGACATTTTCTATTATAAATAAATGCTGCATAAACCACTGCTCTCTCTAAGAGCTTGTGCTGTGGCGTAGGATTCCTCAAAGGGGTGGGGCATTCTTTAGTGATGGCTCCATACTCCATAAAGAGCTACAACTGAAATAACGATGAAGACGGTAATAATGATTGTGGTGATGATGATGGTTGTGATGATGATAACTGATGATGATGATGTTGACGACTGGTGATGATGATGATTGTAAAGCGTTGAATCCGATTTTCTGTGTCGACCGCCTGTCAAAACGCGCAGTTTCTACTTCTGAATTTCTGTCTACGCCCTCTCACGTTTCCCTTCATTTTAGCGTACGATTCTTGACTTCACACATATCAATGAGTTGTACGACCGCCCTCGAGGTCGCTCCTCGCATGTAATTGTGTTCTGACTGCACAAGCCGACAAATAAATCCCTTGATGCTGGTCGCAGCAGCCTTCCGAAAGATCTTTTAAAGTTGAACGGCAGTCGTACGCCTTCTCTTAGCTTTTAGCGATGAAGCGTTGTCAACCTTTTGAAACCGGGGAAGTTTTTTTTTACTACTCCTTCCACGGGGGGGGGGGGGGGGGGGGAAGAAGGAAGAGAACCCTTCGTTCCCCGGCGCCTTTGAACTGGGCCCTTTTAGCCGACTTTTGTCGATCGCTTGGTTAGCAGTCGTATAACATTATGTAATTACAGGGAACTTAAATGTCTCCGATGTAGAGTCTAGACTAATGTTTTCTTTGCTCAGAGTAACGCGAAAGCAATGTGTTCCACCCTTGCACAGCCTCGAAATGGCAATGTGCTCGAGGTCAGCAAGGTTACTTACTTACTTACTTCGTCGTTCCTCTTCTACCGTGAGGTGTAGAGGTTTGGAAGAGAGAGCGGCATCAGCATTAGGTTAGCAGACTTTAAATATTGATAGGTTTACTCATTCGTCACACTACATACTGAAACCCGAGACGAACAGAAGAGAACAGGATTGCTCTATCTGAGGATAGTAAACGTCTATTACTCACCAGTTGAATTTTATTTCAATTCTTACAATTTCAGGGTGAGTTAAACACTTTTAGTATAAAAAATGTAAAAAAATGTTTAGTGACAACTCGCTTACCAAATAATTCAGTAATGTGAAGGGCATAATCGAGCCAGAGTAACTCCGTCACGAAACAAATGCTAACAAATCAATTTTTTTTTTCTTTGTTTATCAACACTCAGTTCGTCAGCGGCTATAATTTGGGTTAACATGTGGCTAGAAACCTGAGGGACTTTGTGAATTAGGTCTATGTAAATTGTTTCCATAGTCTTAACAGTGACGTGTGTTTGTTAAAAATCAACTGAATTTTAGGGAAGACGTCGTTTATGTTGGAAGAACTTTTAGGCACGGAACAGGACCATGGAATGTCTATTTTGTAGTTTAAATATAACTTACAACGCAGTTGTAGAGAATTAACCACCTGCCAGTGAAAGAGTTTTATACCATGTAAAGTTACAATGTATCATAGAAGCATAAACATTACATATGTATGTTCTTCATTTTGGAGTTTATTATTTTATTCTTTTTTGTACCGACCCAACGAGGCACCTGTCATGACCAAAACTCAAGAGTATCTAATATTGGCTTCCAAGGTATCTACCTGCGTGCAAGATTACTCTTGGCAGAGATGTAGATAGAAGATTAATGACATTTCTACCTTAAGGGAACTTTCACAAGATATTCCCAGATGTCAAGAACAAAAGCTGCTCAGGGCTGAGCAATTTGTTAACTTATTATCTTGTCCGTCCCTTTTTGTGAAGGGTTTAAGCAATGGTTTAGCCCGTCCAAGCCCCCAGTTAGTGAAATCCAACGTAATCTCTCTTATAATGTATATCTCTGTTTATAAGTAAATATATGTTTAGTTGTATATATATATATATATATATATATATATATATATATATATATATATATATATATATATATATATATATATATGTGTGTGTGTGTGTGAGTGTGTGTCTCTGTGTGTGTGTGATAGGGTGGGCGAGCGATGATGATGCTGTTAAACGACAGACGCATAACGATGACAAGATGGCGCGGCTATATATTCTCCGCCTGATTTTTTTGTCGTCCCTACAACTGCACTAAGCTTGGCGCTTCAGTCGTAATCTAAAGTCGAGACGCAAACAAAAAACAAGAGACAGGTATAACAGTTTATATTTCCACTTCCCTTAATTTTCGCCGCAGAAACGACTTAGAGACAACAGAGATAGAATGTGTATGGTTGGAAATAAAGCTACCGAATCAGGGCCCATTTATGGTGGGATATCTTTATCGAAATCCTAGTGCAGGACCTATATGGTACGAAGATTTCACCATAATGATGGACAATGTATTTGCCACAGTCAAGGAGGTTGTTCTTCTTGGTGATTTCAACATCGATATACACAATTCAAATCTAACATGGAAAAATATAATATTATCGTACAACTTAAAACAAATAGTTATTCAGCCTACAAGAGTAACACAAGCATCAACCACACTAATCGACCACATCTACGTAACTTGCCCAGAAAACATCATAGAATGCGTTGTCCCTAATATTGCAATGAGTGACCACTATCCAGTATGCTGTACATGGTCAAAGAATAAATGTAAAGTTCCAAAAAATTAACATGTAAGTATCAAATTTAGAAGTTTCAAACATTTCAGTATGGAATTATTTTTAAATGACTTGCTAACTGCACCTCTCGCCCGTGTTTACCAACTTCCTGATCCGGATGACGCTATTGAATAATGGACAAACATTTTTTATAATGTTTTTGACACGCACGTACCAGCTAAGGAAATTCGCGTCAAACGACAATTAAAATCTCCGTGGATCACGCAGGAAGTGTTGGAGGCTATGAGGCAGAGAGATCAAGCGCACAAAAATAAGGACCTCATCACATACAGGGTATACAGGAACAAGGTTCAATATTTAATTCGGAAAGAAAAGAAAAATCATTTTAGAAATATGGTTCAGAACAAATCAAATAGTAAGGAAATATGGAAGGCAATTAACACCTTAGCGAAAAAACGTAATGCACCAGACTCATTCTCTTCCAACACTTCATTTACTTGCACCGACTTCAGCAATCACTTTCAAGCAGAAATAAACAGTCTGAAATCCACAATACCACCTTCCTCTAGTGACTTAGACAAACTTTCAGCATTCTGTAAGAACAAATGTACAAACTAAGTTCCACCCGACATTCCTTTTATGACAGTTAATGAAGTGTATAACTATCTTATTGGCCTTAAGGATAATAGCTCATCAGGCCTTGACGGAATTAGTAATCGAATACAGCGTTACGCCGCACCAGCTATTAGTGATTCACTAACTTTTATATATAATCAATGTATCGCTAAAAGTTATTTTCCTTCGGCCTTTAAGATTGCCAAAGTATATCCTCTCTTCAAACCTGGCTCGTCAGATAACAGTAATCTTGGTAACTATAGACCAATTTCTCTTTTATCATCGCTTTCTAAACCACTAGAAAAACACATACATAAAGCAACACTACATTACCTAGTTAGCAATGACTTGCTAATTGACAGTCAGCCAGGGTTTCGACAAAAGCATTCATGCCACACAGCTCTAACTAAGATGATAGACAACTTGCACCTAAACATAAATAACGATAACGTATGTGGAGCAATCTTTGTAGACTTTAGGAAAGCATTTGATATGTTAGATCACGCTGTTTTAATAAGAAAATTAGAAACAATGAAAGTTAACTTTAAACTAGTGACATTACTTAAATCATTCCTGTCTGACAGACAGCAAGTAGTGTGGTACAATAACTCCTTGTCAAGCCCAACTATTATTGACACCGGTGTTCCTCAGGGTTCTATTCTCGGCCCTCTACTTTTTTCCATTTACATAAATGACCTTCCACTACACATCGAGCACTCATCCTGCGACCTATTTGCCGATGACTGTACCATTTATACTAGTGATAAAAGTTGCAACACGCTAGAAATATTATTGCAAAGCGACACAGACCATCTTATTAAGTGGAGCAATGAAAACTGCATGCAAATAAATATCACTAAAACAAAATGTATGATAATATCAACTAGACAAAAATTACAAAACTCGCCGAAAACAACACTTCAGCTCTACATTGGAACCTCTTTAATTGAAAATGTAAAGGAATATAAAACACTAGGACTCATAATTGACCAACATTTAAGTTGGAATTCGCATGTACAAGCACTGACCAAACAAACGGCACAAAAAGTTTACCAGTTAGCTAAAATCAAACATTTCCTAGATGAGGAGACACGAAAAATGTTCTATACATCCCAGATACAAACACATCTAGACTATTGTTCTACAATTTGGGATGGCTGCACCATGTCCAAAACTATAAGACTATATTCATTACAAAAACGTGCAGTGCGCCTAATTTCAGACAAAAACCTCACACAGTGTGTAGACGCATATACATATCTTAACATATTACCACTAAGAAAGCGCCTGCTCTTCAACAAAGCCAAATTTATTCACAAAATCTTGTCACAGAATGCCCCAACGTATCTGTGGCCTATTTTCAAATACAGCGGAAGACGCAGTCAACGCTTAAATAAATTACACATGTCCAAGCCTAGGCTCGACTTATTCAAGAAAAGTTTAGCTTTTTCTGCTGCTCATCTGTGGAATACTCTTCCACACGACTTAAAAAATACTTTTAGTCCATATTCATTCAATCACAGACTTTTCGAACACATCATGAGTGCAGATTATATGCCACCCTAATTTCGTTGTGTTCTTAAATATTTACATAACATCATATGTAGGTTTTAAAGTTAATTTTGTCCTGTTTAGTATAAATTATAATACGCATCTGTAAATCTGTGTAACTGTTATTGTACTGTTACAAAGTTGGGATTTTATTTTATTGTACTTATTTTGTTATTTTATTATTTAAGTAATATTTAGGATACGTGTGAGAATAAATGAATTCAGTATGGAAGATGAAAGGAAGGGCAGAATGTTAGACGGGCCTGCATGCCCAATTCTAAACCCTTTGAAAATAAAGTTCGTTCGTTCGTTTGTTCGTTCTCAGAACGTCTTGGGGCAGGACCCTCTATCGGCTACAGGGCACAACAGCCTGGTTAGGACGTTAAACCATGTGCGTCCTCCCCAGGGTCTTTCTCCTCTGGCAAAGCTGGTGTCTCAGGTACGCCTAGTGTCGTATCTACCAAATCTGGAGAATCATCTTTGTCTTCACTTCGTCTCAGTTCGTAGCCAGTGACTCTAATGCCCGGACTCGCTCTATCTGTTCGTTGGATGACTTATGGACCCCCTGCCATTGTGGGGGCATGAACAACAATGTACTCCTCTTCTGACCACATGTCAAGAATTTTGGATCTTTCAGCGTAGTGCATTCTTTTCCTCGCCACTTCTCCCCCCTGTAGTGGAATAGAACATGGCACCTTGTCACACCTCTCTTTCCGGACTGTTGCGAACTTCTGCAACTGTGCCTCTGCTCTTACGTGCGACTCTCGTAACCTGGAAATGTGCCCTTAAAGCCACTGGTCAACCGTAGCTGGTTCTTCCTCACCTGATGAATGGCCCAATATGAAATCGATGGGCATTTTCGGCTCACTCCCAAACAAAAGATTGTAATGGGCGTAACCCGTAGATGCATGGTTAGTAGCGTTGTAGACTGCAAGGACTTCCGCCAGGTGATCAGACCATCTCCGTTTCTCATTGGTGGACAATGGCCTTAAGAGATCATGCAATGTCCTGTTAAACCGCTCACAATGGCCATTTCCACGAGGATTGTATGCCGTCGTTCGACTTTTCTCGACGCCATATACTCTGCACAGTTCGGATATGACAGTTGATTCAAAATTTCTACCCTGGTCGGTGGAGCCTCTGCGGCACAGCTAGGTACAAAAACCACTTCTCTACCAACGCTCGGGCCACGGTGGTTGCTTTTTGGTCTCTGGTTGGGACGGCAACTGCAAACTTGCTAAATACATCAATTATAATAAATACATTCTCGTAGCCTCGGGCGTCTCTTTCCAGCAGCGTAAAATCCATGGCGACTACTTCAAAAGGCTTGGATGCCAGCAGGTTACCCAATGGACCTTAGATCTTGAGATGCGTGGCTTTTGCTATATTGTATCTACTGCACCTTCTGCAGAATGTCTCTACATCATACGTTATGCAATCCCAGAAACACCTGTTCCTCAGTATCTGCAACATGCGGTCACGACCTGATGGCCGGTTTTGTGCACTGCCTCCAGAACTCGCGTTTTTAAAGATTCTGGAACCACAAGCTGCGTGATCTTAGTCCCATTTGGTCCGCTTACTGTCCGATACAGCAAGCCTCCAATTGGTGTCAAGCGGCTATGCTGCCTTAGTAGCTTATTTGCTGGCTTTGATAATCTCCTCATCTCCTCCTTGGGCAATCTAGTACCATCTCTCATAATTCTGGAGACTGTCATTATATCAGTATCAGCCTCCTGCAGTGCAGACAGTTCTTCTATAGAATAAGTTGGAAAAGTTAGTGCCGCGCCTGTGCCTGGATCTGGGCCTGTTGCATCTCCAATCTCCCCTGCACCCCACATGGCCCTTAACTCTATATTCTGCAGCAAACCTAACCTTGGGGGTATAGCTGTTGGGTGGGCTGGCAATATTGCTATGTGATTGATGGCGACATCATCATCTTCATCGGTGGGTTCTGGATTCCCAATAGGATACCGAGAGAGGTAGTCAGCATTTCCGTTCGCTCTACCTGCCTTGTGTTTGATACAGTAATTGAACATCGACATCTGTGCTATCCACCTCTGTTCGATTGCGCCAAGTTTAGACTTTTGCCACAGAGCCAAACTCCTGTTGCCGGTAAACACCTTAACTTGAGCACCGAGCAGATAACTCCTGAACTTTTCCATCATAGCCCATTTCATACTTAGCAACTCTAGTTTCATGCTACTTTTGGCATTTTTCTCTGATCGTCGTAGAGTGCGACTGGCATATGCTAACACCCTTTTCTTGCCATCTTGCCCTTGTGACAGCACGGCTCCTGGTATGAGGCATCCACTTCCAGTATAAAGGGCACAGAAAAATCTGGGAAACCAAGAAAAGGAGTAGACGTAAGCATAGCTTTCAATTGCTTAAAAGCAACATCACCTCTTGGGTCCACAGTTCTTCTATGGCAGTTTTCCTGGACCTCCGTTTACCCTGTGGATCTTGGTCTTCATTTAACTGAGCAACCAGTTCATGCAGTGGACGTGCTATAGTGGCAAACCCGGGCACAAACCTCCGATAATAACTGGCAAGACCGAGGAATGCACGTAACTCTGTCTGCGTTCTGGGTATTGCTGCCTCTTTAATAGCCTGTATCTTATTCTCCATCGCTCCAATGCCCTCTTCAGATACCGTATGCCCCAAAAATTCCACTTTTGGCTTGCAGAAATGACATTTAGCCGCATTCAACTTCAGGCCTAGTTGCTGCAACTGCTGGAACACCTTTTCAAGCCGCTGCAGGTGTTCAGTAAAGCCGGTTGAGCACAGAAGAATGTCATCTAGATATACCAGTAACAGCTGGAACATCATATCGTGCATGGAACTCTGCATCAGTTGCTGAAAAGTACTGGCTGAATTAGCTAGTCCCATGGGCATCCTAGTGTACTCATACAATTCAAATGGTGTGGTAAACGCTGTTTTCATTTTATTCTCTGCCCTCATAGCTACCTGGTAGCAGCCACTTGCTAGATCTAGTGAAGAAAATATGTTCGCTCCACCTAAAGCGTCTAAATATTCCTCCACACGGGGAAGAGGGTAGGGTCCTTTTTGGTCTTGGCATTGACAGCTCTGAAGTCTACACATAATCGCAGTTTGTCATCTATCTTCCTCACGAGCACAATAGGCGAAGCCCAGGGGCTTGAACTTTCTTTTATAATTTGTTTGTCGAGGAGACCCCCAAAGGTGGTCCTGCACCTCTTTGTAGAAAGCTGGAGGATTAGCCTGTAGGGTTGTTTTACCGTAGTATCATCCGCCAACTGAATCGAATGAGATACCTTACTTGTATACCCTACATCATTCTCGTCTTTAGCGAACAGGCTGTCATATTGTTGTAGTAACTTCTGTAGTTGGCGCTTTTCGTCTTGACTGCCCTCAAACCCATCTAAATCAACTGGGCTGCAAACAGGGACCTTGGCTGGGCATCCTGGCTGTGCAGATATCTCCACTTCCTGGGCTCCAACAACTCTGGAGTGTCTCTCATAGTCCGCGCATGCCTCAGAAAGTTTCTCCAACGAGTAACCTTAGCCAATAAAAGGTCTTCATCTCCAAGATTTACTGTTTGGATCTCACAGAAACCTCCTCTGAGTACAGTTAGTGTGTGACATATAAACAGCCCTTTATGGTCTAAGTCTCTTGAGGGTTCAAAAAGCACTGTCTTCTCTGATCTGGAGCCTCTTCTACATTTCACCTGTATAGTAGCGATCGAGCAAGCTGGTATGTGGGTTTTTCTTCCTCCTGCAACCCACACCTTCACTCTTTCTAACCTTGCCTCCAGTGTACCTTTTCTTGGAGCTTGCCATTTGAGGAAGCGGTGGATGTTTTTTACTTCCGCCAGTATGTTGGTCCCTATTATACCAGGCGCTTTGTCAGGCCCGTTGACACTCTTAACGACATAGATACCACAGTTCTTGACATGACACGCCATAATCTTGACGTCAACCACTAGATGGCCAGCATATGGAATTGTGACACCATTGACAGCAGTTAGTCGTACCCATTTACTTTCATCCATGGCCAGATCTCCAAGAAGCTGCTGAAAGCATTGTTTCGTAACAGTTGAAACTTGTGACACCGTGTCAAGAATACACCTGACTTTCTTTCCTGCTATAAGTACATCACATTCCGGTTGACCACCAACCATCTTTATCTTTGAGTCATTCTGCTCCCCTTCTGTAACCTGACTCCCAGCCGCAGAGGGGTATAGTTTAATGCCTGTGGACATCGATTCTGTACGTGGCTTAGTCCTCTGCATCTGAAACAGCGAACTGCCCTGGTATGTTTCCCCTGCTCCTGAGACATCGCATCAAATTAAGCCTCTAATTGAGCCTCCTGTGCTCTCAGCCGTTCCACTTCTGCGTTTAATGCATGTGTATCTGGTACCGTCTCTGCATTTACTACTTCGACATTGGCAACATCAGCCCCAGAAGCGTGTTCAGTCTCTAAAGACCGTAGAGCATAGTCCCTCACCGACGTGAACGATGCTGTAGGCTCTTTACTGATCATTTCCTTTGCAAACTTTCTTAGTAGATCATCTCTCAGACAAACAACAAACGGGTCCCGAAGGAAGGATGGCTCCAAAGGAGTGACATTATTCTGTTTTTGAGCTCTTACAACACTTTCGAACACCTCGTGAATGTGATGTGAGAATTCCCAAAGAGACTCCCTTGCACCTTGCCTGATAGAGTAAAAAGTGGCCATTAGCTCTGGGATGCTTCGACGCTCCCCATACACCCTAAAAATGGAATGTAGCATCGCTTATGGGTCATCCTCCTCAGTCTGAATCCTCAGCTCCCTGCGGACATTCGGGGTGACACTGTCCCAAATAACATCCGCCTGGTCCTCTTTGCTCATCACCCCTACTCTCCAGGCGGCTCTCACCTCTCTGACATATTCCTCGGCCGTAGGACCCGTGCGCTTCCTAAAGCACCGCACTTTATTGTGAGTAGGTACCATGATGTACCGTGCTCGTTCTGGTTGACGATCCAGCCCCACTACAGGATCATCCACCTCTGCCACAGTTTCGTTATCCAATCTACTAGCAGCACGCGTGCTGCGTGCCGCCATCTTGTTGCTAGTAGAGTTGACTAGATACACTGACAAACTGGATGATCCCGTCCTTTGCTTTGCACCGCTGGATGTTTGCAATATTTGCTCGATGTCACTGTCTGCCGATCCTGTCGACGACGCCAATTGTGATAGGGTGGGCGAGGGATGATGATGCTGTTAAACGACAGACGCCATATATGTAAGATGGCGCAGCTATGTTTGTTTGTTTGTTTGTTTAAATCCCCATAGGGTGCGAGTAACTAGACTCTTTTACCCTTTGTGCAGACAGCCTGGCGCGGCGGTGGCGCAGCCACCACCGCCCTTCTGCACATGGTCCGAGTTGCCACACGGCCGGGAAGCCACCCATCGTGACACCAGGCGATAGGGCCGCAATCCGTCGTGCATCCACACGTATCAGACGATTGGGGGATGTGATTCGGGCTTTCTTTCAACCCCAGGGAGCATCCTAGACTCGAAACAGGGTACACCAGGCCCACTATGGCGTGTGTGTACTGCCCCGAGGTTTGATAACTCTCTACCCTGCAAAGGGGGTTATACCTCCGAAGACAGTGGTGACCGGCAGAGAGGCCAGTCACCAGTGGGCTTTGTTGCAACCCAAGGGAACCTCTTGTCTGGTGGCGAGGGTGCAATGCCATGAGAAAAGTGGTTCTCTACCCTGCAAAGGGGGTTATATCTCCGAGACAAGACGCATCGAGAGATCGGCACAGCCAGCGCCGAACCTCTACCACTGCCGAGCTGCATTACCAAGAAGAAACCAGCTCCGGCCCACCTGAACTGGGAGGACCCGGACCC
Source organism: Oreohelix idahoensis (assembly GCA_024509875.1). Lineage (NCBI taxonomy): Eukaryota > Metazoa > Mollusca > Gastropoda > Stylommatophora > Oreohelicidae > Oreohelix > Oreohelix idahoensis. Next base: position 118,932 of record JAMPIV010009784.1, read on the forward strand.
GGGACCAAACACAGTCTCGATAGAACACGAATCTGTTCATCAATGGCGTAGCAGCGACCGAGCCTCAACCACTGTCAAATGACGTTGTCAGACACAGACACATATCAATGCCTCTACTTTACTGGGAAGACCCGAAAGCCGGGACAGCACACAGTCTTGAGAAGACAAAGATCGCTTGCAACGGGGGGAACGCTCGTCCCCACGGGAACGCTCGGCCCCACGGGAACGCTCGTCCCCACATGGCGCAGCTATATATATCAGTGGCGTATCCTGGTAATGCGAGCTAGGCGTGCTGCTACTTAAAATGAATATGTACGCCTACTATTTAACTTCTTCCCCTCTTAATTTAAAAACCATCTATATTCAATTACGCAACGATAGTTATTAGGGGTATATGTCAATTATCTTCGAAATACTAATTAACTTACAACTTGAAACTCACTGTCACTGTAATAATCTGCATTCCCGGCAACTAACAAAAATTAATCACAAAAAACACTGGCGATTTTTACAAATCGAGAGCTGCTAGGCCACCGCACGCATATTCGCATTGTATTGTCCTATCTGCCCACGACCCGGTTTCACACAAACCAGTCTTTAGACGTGAATCCGAACGGTCCAGCACGCATTGTGACGGAATTACCCGAGAAACTTCGGGCGATTGCTACAACCAATAAAAACTGCACTATAAAACGCTTCTGTGAAACTGAAACAAGATGTACTCGTAGATTCTATGCGGGAAAACCCGTTATCCTGATGCGTGCGGTCCGAAAGCAGAACTTAGAGGAGAAATATTTTATAGAATAATAAATTAAATTTTTATTTTCCTTCGCGCATAGGTGTGCGCAGCACGCACAGCACACATAGAGAATACGCCGCTGAGATATATATATATATATATATATATATATATATATATATATATATATATATATATATATATATATATATATATATATATCATCTCTCATAACCCTCCACTCCCAAAGGAGCATAGGCCTTCAACAAACACATGCCAAGTCCTCCTGTCACGTGCCATCATCTCAAGTTCCTTCCACGTTCTCCTTATCCTTTTCATCTCTGTTTCCAGCTCTCTTCTCCATGTGCTTCTTGGTCTACCTCTGCCTCTCTTGCCCTAGGGGTTCCAGAACAAGGGCTGCCTTGTAATGCTATCAACAAGTTTCCTCAGAGCGTGTCCTATCCATCGCCATCGTCTTCTTCTCATCTCTTGTTCCACTGGCACTTGTCTAGTTCTTGTCATCAGTTCCACGTTGGTAACCTTGTCATACCATTTTAATCCCTCTATTCTACGCAAGCACCCATTTATGAAAGTCTGTAGCTTTTTGGTTGTTGTCTTTGTTGTTCTCCATGTCTCATACACTAGGACTGACTTCACATTTGAGTTGAAGATTCTTATTTTCGTGTTGGATCCGATTTCTCTTGATCTCCATACATTTCCCAATGCAATTGTGGTAGGGTGGGCGAGATGATGATGATGATTATATTGTGATGTGTGATCACTCTCTTGTAGCACTCGCACCGACCCGAACAACAATAAAACTCTTGATTCTAGAGGCAGGGGCTATATTTATTTTTATAACCCATTCAGTGACAAAGCAAGCATTAAACAAATAAACTAGCAAGCATAAAACAAAACTAAACAAAACAAAACAAAACACCCAACAGTGCCCGATGCTAATGTGTCATGTCTTTGTGTTCTTCTGTGTGGGTACACAGGGTTTGTTTCGTTCTCTCTTGTCTGGACTGATACTTAAAAAAGGGCTGCTGCTGGTTCGTTATTTCTTTTTATAGGCACTAGGCTAATCACTCACTTTACTGCGCGCTAGGCGTATTAATCTTGGCTACTTAAATATCACACGCGATTATCGCTTTAGGAATAGCGAAAACACAAATAAAACCTACAGCTATTTAATCTAACACACGAATATCAAATATGACTCACAACTATACACCACAATTAATTTCTCAGGCTTTATTGTGGCCTAAACTAATATATCTTCATGAAAACTTTTCACATCCCAGAATGCTTCGCGCACATCGAAAATAATCTGCCTAGAAACAGGTAGGGGGCGGGCGTCTCCTTTTCGGCCCCATCACACATCTCCCTCCTGATTTTGTTGTCGTCCCGACAACATCACTACCTCCGGCGCTTCACTTGTAACCTCTCAGATCGTTGATGCTGCGCAGGACTCTTTCTGAGCGGCGATGCTTTGGGCTCAGATTCTGTATTCGGTACAACTCGGCTGGGGACCCTCTTGGTCGTTATGTCCCCAGTTGTACGTTGTTGGGCTGGCAGTTGCTGTGGTCTAGAAGACTCGCACACCTGTGCCGCATCGCTGCCTGCCCGTGACGTCTGCCTGTCAGTGCTTGTAGCTGTCGAATCTGTAGGGGGATTGCTCCTGACGTGCTTGACACTCGTTTTGCGTGGACGGTGGCCAACATTCCCCACTATCTGCTTTTGATGTGTCTCCTCCTCTGAACCTTGACTTGCACTCCCTCCTCTCTGCTTAAGACGAGTTTCCTCCCCTAACCGACTACCAATCTTCTCGGCGCCCTTAGGGTGACAGTTGTCACGGTCATCTCTTGGCTTGCACCCGGAAGGAAACCTGGTTGTGGTAGCACGTCTCGGAAAAGAGCTCCTTGAGGGACAGGCGGCTATCAAATGTTCTGGGGATTTGCATCCAAAACATCTCTTCGGAAGCGGGCCTTGAGGGCACTTGGCTGCCATGTGGTCTGACAGGTCTCCACAATTGTAGCATCTTATCTTTCTGGGATTCCTCTGTGCCATGGGTCGCTTTCTGCTGCCCTTACACTCTTGACCGCCAATGCCGCATACAATGACTGCTTCCATGCCCTGGACCGATGGTTTGCTGTCAAATTCGACTCGTTCATTCTTCGCCAGATTCCGGAATCCCTTTCTGTAGATCTTGGTCTGATGTACGAATACATCAATACCTCCATCATCTGGCGTGATGAACCCCCATCCCCTGTGGACACTATACCACTTGCACATCCCTTTTCGCCTTGTCGGTGCCACTGCTTTTATTGGTGCTGTCAGCTCACAGCTTCCCTTGACGACAGCCTGACTCTCACATACAAGAAGGGCTAGTTGCGGTTCCTGCGGACACACCTCCTCGTCTTGCGTTGGCTGTTCCCGCGGACACACCTCCTCGTCTTGCGTTGGCTGTTCCCGCGGACACACCTCCTCGTCTTGCGTTGGCTGTTCCCGCGGCTGGCATGGTGCTCTCTTTCTCTGCACCTCCTCTTGTGCTGGCGAACTGGACTCTGACATCTGTGCTATCTGGGACTTTAGGAAGGATAATTCTGCTCTGAGTGCCTCCTCCTCCTTCTTAACTTCTGCACTTGCTATCTGGACCAGTGTCTCAGGCTTTTTACTTTCACCATAAACAGCATATTCCCAAGGGAAATTCCTGTTCACCTCACTGACTTGTGGTTGCTCGCTGTAGGCTTTTTTGACAATTTCCAGTAACTTCTCAGGGCTGGCCTTGGCTCCACCATGTATCCGTAATTCTCTAGATACCCATGGTGTAACGTTGTTCCATATCATGTCCAACTTGTCTTCTGCACAAAAAGGCGCCACCTTCCACGCGGCTTCCACATCCTTCACAAACTCTTGCCAAGTGGGTCTCCCCTCTCCACTAAACAACCTTATCTCTGGCTCCTTCACGTACAATATCTTCACAGGCGCATTAGCCATCTTGCTGCAGGAATGCACTGCTGGGTGTTTACAATATTTGTTCGTTTGCTGTTTGCTCAGTGTCACTGTCTGCCTTATCCTGCCGACGACGCCAATTGTGGTAGGGTGGGCGAGATGATGATGATGATTATATTGTGATGTGTGATCACTCTCTTGTAGCACTCGCACCGACCCGAACAACAATAAAACTCTTGATTCTAGAGGCAGGGGCTATATTTATTTTTATAACCCATTCAGTGACAAAGCAAACATTAAACAAATAAACTAGCAAGCATAAAACAAAACTAAACAAAACAAAACAAAACAAAACACCCAACAGTGCCCGATGCTAATGTGTCATGTCTTTGTGTTCTTCTGTGTGGGTACACAGGGTTTGTTTCGTTCTCTCTTGTCTGGACTGATACTTAAAAAAGGGCTGCTGCTGGTTCGTTATTTCTTTTTATAGGCACTAGGCTAATCACTCACTTTACTGCGCGCTAGGCGTATTAATCTTGGCTACTTAAATATCACACGCGATTATCGCTTTAGGAATAGCGAAAACACAAATAAAACCTACAGCTATTTAATCTAACACACGAATATCAAATATGACTCACAACTATACACCACAATTAATTTCTCAGGCTTTATTGTGGCCTAAACTAATATATCTTCATGAAAACTTTTCACATCCCAGAATGCTTCGCGCACATCGAAAATAATCTGCCTAGAAACAGGTAGGGGGCGGGCGTCTCCTTTTCGGCCCCATCACACAATGAAAGCCCCTCTTGCTTTTTGTATTCTTATTTTGATATCACTGTCTGTCCCTCCAACTTTGTCTATATTGCTGCCAAGATATGTGTACGATTATACATCTTGTATAGGTGTTTCTTCAAGTTCAACCTTGTTATCATTACCTGCATTTATTCCCATTATCTTTGTCTTTTCCCTGTGTATTTTCAGACCCAATTGCTGTGACCTCTCATCGAGTGTTTCAATTTGTCCTGCATCTGATTACGGTTATGGGACAGAAGAGCCAAGTCATCAGCAAAATCCAGATCATCTAACTGCTTAGTCAGAGTCCACTGTATTCCATTTCTGGTGTGTGTTGTTGGTGTTCTCATAACCCAGTCTATTGCTAATAAGAAAAGAAATGGAGACAAGAGGCATCCCTGTCGCACTCCTGTTCTTATCCCAAATGTCCTCCATGAAGAACTCTGCATGTCATGTTCTCATATGTTTTCTTTATTAAATTAATGATCTTCAGGAGAACTCCATGATGCCTCATCAATTTCCAAAGTGATTCTCTGTCTACACTGTCAAATGCCTTTTCGTAGTCCACAAATCCGATGTATAAAGTTGAATTCCATTCCAGATTTTGTTTAACTATTAATCTCAAAGTGGCTATCTGGTCTGTACAAGATCTGTTTTGTCGAAAACCTGCTTGTTCATCTCTCAGTTTCTTGTCTATGGACTCTTTTAATCTCTCAAGGATAATCCTATTTAAAACTTTTCCTGGCACTGATAGTAACATTATTCCTCTATAATTTGTGCACTCTTGTAAATTTCCCTTCTTAGGCAACTTAACCAGATATCCTTCCTTCCATTCTGTTTGTATCTCTTTCCTTTCCCAGACTTTACCAAGTAATTTATATAACATCTCTGTAGCCGTGTCGATATCTGCTTTGATGGCCTCTGCTGGAATGCCATCAGCTCCAGACGCTTTTCCATCTCTTAGAAGCTTTTTGGCTTTCTTTATTTCTTCCTTCGTTGGTCTTTCACCGTTAATTTGTAGCTCTTCTTCTGATGGCTGGATGTCCGGGGGGTTTTGTGGAGCTGGTCTATTGAGAAGGTCCTCGAAATATTCTGTCCACCTCTTCATTTGCTCTTGTATATTGCTGAGCAGTTTTCCATTCTTGTCTTTTAAGAGGCAACTTGTTTGCTTGCATTTCCCTGTCAGCTTCTTTTGTGCTGTTATACAGTTCTCTCATATTTCATTTGGCTGCAGCATCTTCTGCCTCTCTTGCCAACTCCTCAATATACTTCCTCTTGTCTCTTTTGATACTTCCTTTAACTTCTTGTTAGCTTCTGTAACGCTTCTTGAGCCTTGGCTTTGGAACTTCTGGTTTTGCTTGTGTTTAAATCTGCTTTCTTATTTTTCCTGTCTTTTATCTTATTGATGGTTTCTGTTGTTATCCATGCTTTTTGTTGTCGTTCCCTTTTCCCCAGTATTTCTTCACATGTCTCATTCCATACCGTTTTGATTTGCTGTCAATAGTCTTCTGTATTCTCTACATCTTCCAGCTGTTGGAGCACTTTGAATTTGTTGGATATTGTGACCGCAAATTTGTCTCTTATTTCTTGATTTCTTAGATGTCCTACATTAAATTGTTCTCTATAATTTTGCATTGTTGCATATCTCTTGAGTTTCGTTTTTACTTCGGCTATCAGAAGGTGGTCATCTGATGCCACATCTGCTCCTCTATATACCTTTACATCCTGCAATGATGATCTAAATTTCTTGTTTATGCACATATGATCAATCTGATTTTCTGTTCTGTGGTCTGGGGATATCCATGTTGCCTTGTGTATTCTCTTATGTGGAAACATGCTTCCTCCTATAACTAGTTGATTTGAAGCACAGAAGTTTGAGAATAGTTCCCCATTTTCATTCATTATTCCTAGTCCCTGTTTTCCCATGACTTCTTCAAAGCCGGTGTTGACTGTACCTATCTTTGCATTCATGTCACCCATCAAAATTGTGATGTCTCTTCTTTTTACTTTTTTCATAATGTCCTGTAGTCTTATATAAAATGCTTCTTTCACCGACTCTTCTTTGTCATTAGTTGGTGCATAACATTGGATGACATTTACATTTATTTTTATTTTTAGCTGTTTTAAAAGAAACTGTTATTATTCTGGATCCAACAGCTTCCCATTCAATGAGTGCTTTCTGTGCTTCTTTAGATAACATAAGAGCTACCCCTTCATTGTGGTGTGAACTTTCGTCTTCATGTCCTGAGGACAGCACTAATTCACCTGTGATAAGTTTCTTCCTATCTACCCCCTTCCACTTTGTTTCACACAGTCCCAGAACCTCGATTTTATATTCCCTCATCTCTGCTGCTACTTGTGCCACTTTCCTTTGTTCGTTTAATGTCCGAACATTCCAGGTGCCAGATCTGGAAGTTCTCCTAGAAGAAAGAAGGTTAGTCAGTAACACAGACTCCTTTCGGCTTTCTCTGTGTTGCATCATACGCCTCCCTGCGAGAGGACCTTCCCCTGTCTTGGATGGCTGTGTTTTATTTATATATTTATATATACCCTTCAAAATAAGTTAAGGACCAGTGGGGGAAAATGGCCCAAAAATTATAAAAATTATATTTCATAAGCAATTAATCTGACATTGATTTTTCTCGAACGACAAACATTCAACACGTGCTGCATGGGCCACCAGCATACCGTGTGGCTAGTGTTCAGCTCAGCAAGCATGCTGAAAAAATGCTGCTGAGACGCCAAAATGTGGGTGTTTTTAATGATGTCTGAGCATGAAAAAAATACCTACTATTCCAAAAATGCGTGATGCATGTGGAAGACTATAGTGTCGGTCTTGAGCTGTACTCACAAAATTGTCTTTATAAGCAACACAAGTGCTGCATAACCATTGCACAACAATATGCTTCAACGACAAAAGCTGAGTGTTGTGGATAAAGGAAGAGCCATTGTGTGGTTGCAGGAAGGTCTTACTGTCCGAAATGTCGCTCAGAGGCTTGCAGTATCTCATTCAGTTATTGTCAGACTGCAGCAGCGGTTTGCCCAGACTAGAAACATCGAGGAACGGCAACGCACAGGTCGTCCTAGAGTCACTACACCTCGAGAAGATCGCTTAATTCAGAGGCAAGTACTGCAACGGAGAACTGCAAGTGCAAATGTTATCAGACAGTTCCTCAGAGATGCTATCAACACTGTAGTCAGTGATCAGACTATTCGGAATCGCCTTCACGATGCCAACCTTCGTGCTTGTCTTCCAGCCATTCGACCACACTTGACTGCTGCCCACAGAGCAGCTCGTTTAGCATGGTGTATGCAGCACGTGCAGTGGCGACGTGCACAGTGGGCTAACGTTATATTCACGTATGCGTCCCGATTTGTCTTGGAGCCTACAGATGGACGAATCAGAGTATGGAGGCGTCGTGTTGAACGCTTTAATGATGCTGCAGTCATCGAACGTAACCGATATGGTGCTGTATCAGTGATGATGTGGGGAGGCATTAGTTTACTCCACAGAACCCCCCTCTATCATGTGATTGGGAATCTGAATGGTGACCGCTACCGTGACGAGATTCTACAGCCTCCTGCCATCCCAGCCCTGCAAGTTGTTGGGCACAATGCAGTCCTTCAAGATGATAATGCAAGACCACACCGTTCTCGTGCATTAAATGCTTTCCTGCAAGAAGCGGGTGTCAATAGAATGGATTGGCCTGCAAACAGTCCTGATTTGAATCCCATAGAACATCTTTGGGACGAGCTCGGGCGACGAGTTAAGCAGCATCAGCCATCTCCTGCAACTCTGCATGAACTGCTTCTAGTACTTCAGCATCAGTGGCAGGCAGTGCCCCAATGCTTCATTCGCAAGCTCATCATTTCCATGCGACAGCGATGCCTTGAAAGTATCGCCAATAATGGAGGACACACACGCTACTGACAATGTTGACCTTTGGTGTTATTCTCATTAATTTTGAAAATGATGGTTGTATTGATTGCTGTACTGTCATTTTACACACGTTAATGCAACCGTCATGAAAATAGTGTTGATTGTCACTGATAAGCTTGTCATGTTATATTTTGAAGTACTGTGTTTTTATTTTTCATTCTCATTTCACTTTTCACCCTAAATAAAAATGGTCCTTAACTTTGTTCGAAGGGTATATATATATATATATATATATATATATATATATATATATATATATATATATATATATATATATATATATATATATATATATATATATATATATATATATATATATATATATATATATATATATATATATATATATATATATATATATATATATATATATATATATATATATATATATAGTAAGATCATTGATACAATCGCCAAAGACAGTATTATTAACCCCTATGCTAAATAAATTTGCCACTAGTCCAGAGTTGTGGACGTACTGCATCTCCTACGCCCCAGTTTGCGGTAGATTCAAACCGGTAACTCAAAAACGAACGATACCTCTTTTCCAATACTGCACGTTTTCAATGCTCTGTCCTTGAAATTAACTGTAACGTTTAGACAAAAGCAAGACGTATTCGTTCCAAGAAAGAGCGAGAAAAGAGAGACGGAGGAATGAAAGAACGACAGAAAAATACGATTATTGACAAGCGATAGTGGTTTATAGGCCTCGCAAATTGGGAAAGGCGGGGCAATTTCTACTAGCAGATTTGAATAAACGACGCAAAGCCTCACGCATACACTGTTCTCTAGTCGCGCAGTTTAAATATATAACCACCTAGATCGGGAGACTGCATTGAAAAACACACACACAGCTCGCATTTCAATGCCTAGGGTGTATTTGTAGAAAAGGAAATTTACGATTAACGTTCAAGTTTGAATTATTACTAAGAGTAGGGTATCAAGAGGGCAAAAGTGAAACTTATTAACACCATTGAGACGGATAAACGCCATGATGGCAAATAAACATAGAACGACTTGTAAATAAATAAATAAATGACGATTAATAAATACATTGACAATACTTGGTTATTAGCATATTATGGTACTCAGAAAATATAAAGAAATATGTTATTTGAATAAAAGGAGAGAGAAAATGAAAGTTGAGAAATATGATAGACAGAAGGATAAAATTATATCCACTATATGACAGACAGTAGCCTGAGTAAATATTGCCTTTCTTTATTAAAAATACTTATATAATAATAGAAATATTGTAAAATGAAGACATAGAGACGACTATAGGGAATCTTCACTCGGCTTGCCATTTTATTGGGAGAGGGGGAGGTGTCCCACGATTTTAAAGTGTAGGTTAAATTTTGAAAAAAGACGCGAGAGAGCAAAACATCAGCCGATTGGCTGGAGTAGAATAGACTAACACTAGGAATAAATACGCAATGAAATAAGCGTTCATTGCCACTTAAAATATATCAGTCCACTAGTAAAGTTATAGCAGCAGACAGAGATTTGTGCTCAAATTTCCTTCACTGTTCTGCAGCAGCAGGCGTTTGTGTGTGACCATTAATAGATTGATTAACTTACTTAGTGAGATATTTCATTGAATGCGGTAAGAGAACCATTTATATAATTATTATTGTTATTGATATGTATTTGTATTATTGACTATGAATGAATAGTTGAAGGGTAGAGGCATAGCTAAAAAAGGTGCCCACTTCAAACTTTTGTGTTAAGCCACAACTGTTGGTAGACAATATTATATCTTCTTGTTAAAGCCCTACAGGCTTACTTATACTTTAGGAGAAAAGAAATTAATAAATGGGGGGGGGGAAATTGATGTTCAATATTATGATATAAGACCAGATAACCACTGGCTTTCTTTATAAGTCACAGGTTTTCACCTGACTTTATTCAATTAAATATATATTTTCCTATGACAAGGAATGTGTCAACCATATGTTGGAAGAGTAGCTGATGAGGAATAGGGCACCCAATCAAATAGAAACAATAACTATTTATGTAATATTTTTCTCTGATCTTAAATCTGTTGATACATGTAAACTTGTTAGGAACGGAGATAGGTCAGACTGTTATATTGAGGGAAATTAATCCTCTCCTTCCAGGGTTTCTATGTGAAACGAAAGTGAGCCAGTCACGATTATATTGTTCAACTGCAATTACCAGTTCGAGGCAGTCATATCTGTGTGCCTCGAAGTATCAAGAATTCTGAAAGCTGTACAGTGCTGTGTGCATGAAGAGTTGTGAGCAGGACATCACAGATTTACAGCAATAAATGAGATAAACCCCTATGTTTAAGGGCATATGTTAGCTCACAGAACTGATTCTCCACCTAAAATTATATCAACTAGATTTTAAGACATGACGAGAATAGTTGTTCCTCCACAGTGTGTTCATTCTTAGAGGGTATTACTTCATTAAGAACACTTTCCGTCATAGATTTCCAGATCAAGAAGTGACAGACACAATATTATTTGAACTTTATTTCTGTTAAAAAATTAAATTATTCTTTGAGGTTTAACATTCCTGTGTCCAAGAAATTGTGATACAGGAAAATAATTTGTAAAAAGATTTTAAGTTCAAAAGTTAAAGCAGTGAGTTGTTGATTACTTGTATTGAATTAATAGTGTAGTTGTTGTCATTTTCATTTCACAGTACAGTGCACATTACCCTAGACATCCAGCTAGTCAACAACCATATAAATGTACACCTAATTAGGATAAAATATAGCAGATTGGGGTCATAGGGTGGTAGCAGACAGGTTCCCCTGAGAACACTTTCAATAACATTTAGACTCAGGAACTTGCACAGTTGACCTCACATCTGTAACAATTAATACTTCAACATTTGACATCAAATCCCACCACACACACACACACACACACACACACACACATATATATATATATATATATATATATATATATATATATATATATATATATATATATATATAATATATATATATATATATATATATATATATATATATATATAAATCTGGCTCATACGTTTGTTTCCATACGTATAAATTGAATCAACTATTATTGTTCAGTTTTAAAACAACTGATAACAAATTTATTAGGGAATTAGTCTTTAACAGGTTAAAAAAATATGGAAAGATTAGTGTAATTTTGATTGATAGAAAGTTCTCGTCATTGAGAGGTAGGTGAAATTTAACTTTATACTTAAAGTTTAATTGAAATGTCAGTTTTGCTGGGGCCTTTTAGTTAGCACTTAGCTTGTATGAGTGAGAATTGCAGCCTAGGATTTCGTGAATTTGTTCTGATGATGAGTGTCCTTCTATCACACGAGTGGCGTAGTAACTTCAGTACTTCATACAGTCCGATAGCTTGTAACCACGTACTTTTGGACAAAATAGAAGAAAAAACAATTGCCTGCTAAGTACATTTGTTCGACGCAAACTTACAGGCGCACCTTTCTTGTGTGCACCCACCAAATGTTAATCTCTCAGAAGAATTTAACTTTTGAGTACGCACAAAGTAACTCAGAGAAGATGAATAAAGATTACCCCCGTTCTTCTGGGTATTAACTGTAAAAATATGTGCTTGGACAGCGCGAACAATGATTTCTGCCTGAACTAACATTAACAAGTTACATAAATCTCACAAGATGAAATGCTACACTTGAGGCACATGTGATGTAATCATCACTCATCACTGATCCAGTCGGAGTCTGGGGTCACCTGTGCTGTCGGGTTTTCCGCACGACTAGCCAGAAGCAATCACCAGCGCTTGCTATAGTGGTTCATGAAAATACTATTTTCATATGTTGAGGTTGCCAGCCTTATATATATAACCACTAGCAAGAAAACATGTTAAATTCAAGTTTGTAATAGAAATGTTCACAACTTACCCCAAATTGGGTTATACTCAATCTTCCCTGCACAGGTTTTCAGATGGACTCGAGCAATTTCGGTGCATATGCTCTCGAATCAATTTCGTCTGAGAAATTCCTCTTATGACGGGTGAAACACTTGATTTAGAAATCTATAATTCCTCTTATGATGGGTGAAACACTTGGCCTGGAAATCTATAATTCCTCTTATGTTGGGTGAAACACTTGGCCTGGAAATCTATAATTCCTCTTAAATCTGTTAAATTTTTAACACTTGGCCTGGGATATTATTTCTCTTATGACTGATGATCCAATTCCTAGGTTTCCAGTCTTGTATTTATAAAGTCCTGGTCCCTGAAGTTTTTACAGTCTGTGTATTTAAATAAGCGGGTTTACTCTTAAGGTTTTAGAGTTGCCCAAATAATGTCGATCTGTCTCTTTTGATATAGGAATTCTATGTCCGATCCTGTTCCTTTCTGACGTCTTGGGAGTTGCTCGATTGAAGTTGCGAAGCCGTCTGTTCTGTGTTTCTGAGTTTGCTAGATTATATCTCTCATTCTCAGTTCAAATCACAGATGGTGTTTCCTCCGAATGTTCCGGTGAAATCCATTGTATATTCCGTCATCTTACTTCAAACCAATCAAATCTCTCTAGCACTGGGTTGAGTGTTTTAATTTAAAATACCCCCCTTCGTGTTTTAAAACATTAATTTAATATTCCTCGCGTGACTTCTTTATAATAAAACGTAATATCTTCAGGTGACATTCTGTGCACAACTCACAAACAACATTGGACCATGTTTGCCTGGCGTATCTTATCTCTGATAAAATTGTGTCATTAGTTAGTGCATTTGTCCTTATCAAAAGTATCGTAGTTATAAATGCCTAGGACATGTGTGAACAGTGCTAATAATTTCTGTTATATATGTGGTGAGGTGACATTTGTATCACAAAAACGAAATATAACTAAAGTGATTAAGAAGGCGTACAGTTTGTATTTTGGCTGCAGAATAGGAGATCAAGATAAGAGCTGGGCGCCACGCATATGCTGCAATACATGTGCAGCACATCTTAAACTGTGGTTGTCTGGCAAAAGGCAAGCTATTCCTTTTGCAGTCCCAATGATTTGGAGAGAGCCCACTGATCATCTCAACAACTGTTACTTTTGCATGGTCCCTCCAATTGGGAAAGGCATATCAAAGAAGAAAAAATGGACTCTGGAATATCCAAACATCCCCTCTGCAATACGTCCGGTACCACATGGCGATGACCTACCAGTTCCCAAAGTGCCAGAATCATTTTCAGCTGCTTCCACTGATGAAGAAGAGGACATTGGTGGTCCAGAACCATCAACCTCAAACGACCCAGATTTTGAGCAAACTACATCCACTAAATCACACTTAATAACCCAAGGTGAACTGAATGATCTTGTAAGAGATCTGAATTCACCGAAGAACAAGACGGAGCTTTTGGGTTCCAGATTGCAACAGTGGAATCTCCTGGCAGAAGATGTTAAAATTTATGTGTACAGGAACCGCCAGAAGCCGCTTATTACATTCTTTTTCAAAGAGGGTGACCTTTCTGCGTGTCACAACATTTCTGGTTTAATGGCAGCCCTCAAAATCAATTATATACCGGAAGAGTGGAGGCTTTTCATTGATTCACCCAAGACGAGTCTTAAAGCTGTTTTGTTGAATAATGGTAAGGTGTTACCGTCAATTCCAGTTGGTCACGCAGTTCAAATGAAAGAAACTTATGAAAACATTAAGCAGCTTTTGAAGTGTATAAACTACGATCATCATCATTGGTCACTTTGCGGTGACTTAATAGTGGTCGCTCTTTTGCTTGGACTGCAGGGTGGATACACCAAGCACTGTTGCTTTCTCTGTGAGTAGGATAGTGTTATAGTTGTTTTCTTAATAGACATCAAACGTTAAACATAACCTGGTATTTGCGTGAAGACAGTTCCTTGATCAGGTCAAGAGGTGGAGACATATACTCCCACACAGGGCTACTCTAAATAGGTTACCAAATGTTAATGGTGAAGACTAGACTATGGTAATGGTGAAAGATGTTGATGTAGAGGTTTTCTCAGTTAACGCCACACAGGCTCACAATGAAGAAGTCCACTCAATAATACAGGATGATAAGGTCATGAAGACTTCACAGCAATACATGGCGACGGAGTCAGCAAACGTTGAACTAATGGTGACGTTTCCAAACAGTTTATTACAGTACAATAGGATACGCTAACATCAACATAGTTGGTCACTTTTAACGAGACTCAGGAACATCATAAACATGATAGCAGTGTTCAATGCAGCTGGTATTAATAAATCATTAGTAGGCTGTACATATCTTAGTGCTGACATATCAATCTATAGTTCTTTGGTACAGCTACAGCAAAAATACCCCGCATGGAGAGCGGGTCTTCAAGTACATGAGTTCTGTCAGGTACTTCTCTGGCCAAATTACACCGCAAAATTGCGGGCTTTTACACACATAGAGTTACTCTCTATTTTTCTCCTTAATGTCCTCTGACTAACCCAGTCAGGTACGTTCTGGCATACAGCAGGCCGCAAAAAAGTGATGGGCTCCTCAGATACAATAGCCTCTGTGGTTTTCCTTTAACAAACAAGGTATATCAGTCCTTGTACAAACAATACCTATAATGTCAGCATGACTAGCGAGCTCCAACTCCCATATTCTCAATAAACTCTTTTCCGCCCAGGGAAAAGTCACTACAATGTCAATCGACCATTTCAAGCTGGTAACAAAAGTTATCTACAGTATTTTGGCAAATAGAGAAATATAGTTCAAAGGTTATTTTTACCTTGACAGCTCTTCACGAATAACACCAAAACACACTCGCTATCCCAGGCGCTTAGAATACAACATGGGGAAAATCATAGACATCTTTTCTTCACACAGAGGGCTTCCTTCCCCGAACACAAAAGCCTGATAGAAGACGCTAAAACGTCTTAACGGCTTGAAAAACTCCAGGTCGACTGTCAAACAAACAGCTTCTTAACGCGCGCAAAAATCTCGCGCATGCGTCGAAAGACACAAGTCCCCCTGAGTTTAACTCAGGTGAGGCGATCTGAAACATTCCAGGAAAAGCTGACCACTCGAGCCATATATGGCCAGATGGTTAGACTTCGGTCCTAAAAATAGACCGCTTGGTTTAAAGATAAGTGGGATAACAACTACTTCTGACTTGAACCAAAGTATTCAGCCAGTAACTCCCCTTTGACCAACAATCTAACAAATAATGTCCTTCAACCAAAAAGTATCAAACAGGCTGACGTCTATAATATAAGCGAAAATGACAGTAGCAGATAGCCGTGCACGAAGTGACCATTACATCATAAGACATTGGCCAATCATGCAGTCATTGCAGCCTGGCAGTAAGAACGTTGAGAACACAGCACTTGTCGACACCAGCAAGATTTTGTTGCCACCCTTGCACATTAAGCTGGGTCTCATGAAAAACTTTGTCAAGACAATGGAGAAAACAGACGAGGCTTTCAAATACCTCATCAGAAAATTTCTAAGACTGAGTGAAGCTAAAATAAGAGAAAATTCGAAAACTTCTTCATGATGACGAGTTTCTTTGCGTGTTGCATCTCAAGGAAAAATCAGCATGGCTAGCATTTGTCAGTGGTGGACAATTTTCTTGGAAACAACAGATCTGATAATTACAATGAAATTGTAGAAAATCTCCATCTGAAGTATAAGAGTCTTGGCTGCAACATGTCTTTGAAAATTCATTTTCTGGGTTCTCATCTAGATTTCTTTACGTCAAACTGTGGAGCGGTCAGTGATGAGCATTGAGAACGATTTCACCAGGACATTGCTGCTATGGAGACAAGGTATCAAGGCAATTGGAGCCCTTCAATGCTTGCTGATTACTGTTGGACTGTGACAAGAGACACCTCATCGATTGACTACAAGAAGCAAGCAAAGAGAGCTCGAACAGCGACTGAATAATGACGAAATGGGTTCAAATGTGCCTTTTTAAAACATGATATGTGAACTTTAAATAATGTTTTTATTTTTTCTATCATTTTATGTTGAAATATCAATTAATTGAGTATGTAACCACACATTTTATAATGCCAAAGTAGAAAGACTAGCTGTTCCCCCCAGAGAATTAAACAAGCATACATTATTTGTATTACTGTAATGTAAATTCATCACTTAAAAAAACCATAGCCAATTGGGGAATTTCATTATGATATTTGAAATCAGCATGTCAAAATAAAAAAGAAATGGTATATTTAATTTCTGGTACAAATAACTTTTGAAACTTTTTTGACTAGTGTAATCACACATAGGGATCATCCCGCAAACGATTATCTCATTCATCCTTGTACGAGACCATATTGTGCTAAACGAGGATCGTCTCCAATCAAAGGTGGCCAGCAACTGAGTCGAATGATAAGCGTATTATCGCTGACCAGTGTATTACCTGGCGGAATGTAAATAAGTCTGAGGAGTGGTAAAGCACAAATGCCCGTAGGGGAGTGGAGTGTTAGAGGCTTCACCCTACTAGATCCAGCATAGAGAGTGAAAGGAATGAAAAAAGCATGATCTATGACACGTACTAATGACGGGGGGGGGGGGGGGGGGGGGGAATAAGAAAATATCACTCGCACGGGAATGTAAGGCAATCCTGCCGGAGTGGACTTGAGATGGCACAACCATATCGTCACAGGTCGATAACTTAATTATGTACTGTAATTATTGCTTACATGCTTTTTGTAAACTTCGTAATGCCATGATATGAATAATTCACCCTCCCAACGGGGATGTGCTATTTTTTTAACCTATTGGATCAGTCGGATGGGGAACACGATTTCGATGTAATGCTTTAATTTATTTGAATGAACAAATACCGTTATGCTATGGACACTACATGGAAACATTGATGTGAGTATTAGTATTGTGGAATTAACAGGAAGAGATTACCAGTATGGAAGGAACAACATATGGACTTGCCTAATATAATAAAACCCCCACCTTAGGGATGAAACAAATGTTAAAAAGGAATCGATGTTATGATATGTATTTTGCTTAAGGTAATGCCGTAACGCTGAAGCTGGCACAGTATTGAGAGAACGCACCATACTCTCGCCGATACCCTTGCCAGTAAGCAGCTGTGAGACGTATGCTGTCACACTCCCCACCCCCCGCGCCCCTATATATATAACTAAACTGGTGGAAACTGTAGATACTCACTATAGTGCAACCCTATCGAATACAGCCATACGTCATCAAATGGTGTACATTACTGGGTCTCTACTCATCAGGTTATCAGAGGTCAGGTCACATAGGTATCTACTACCTCATCTGACGCAATTTCGCCAGCACTTATAAAAACGGGTATCCGTGTTTACCTTCGGGGTATTCAACCTGCACCCAGACATAGGAATATCTATACAAGTATATAGCATTCCCCACGATCACAGATCACCGGGAGACTTATTTTTACCTCAGGATAGTAGGTGTTGTTTATTTTTCCAAGCTCAAGGATAGAGCTTGTATTATTAACACCAGTCTAAGGTGAAGTATAATCACTGTAATACTGGATACGGTTTTTTTAATGTCTGTTTCTCTAATTGGTTAATTTTTTTTTTTTTTAAATGACGTAAGCTTTATGCTGCACTAGAGACGAGAGAGAGTAGGTGATGCTAAAAGAAGTGGCAGAGACACACGATGAACAAGGTCTTTGCAAGTGAGCACTTTAAAAAAAATTGGCTTTCATTTACAAAGTCTAGACAAATTGTTGACCTTGTTCAGGCATTTCTTTTTTAATTGTTGACATTAGTAGTGGTGATAGATAGTCCACAAGAAATGAAACAGACTATCGACAAAACATTATGGACGGATTATGAACAGACGTTTTTGTGGTTTAAAATTTTTGGAACACACGGAGAAGAGAACAGTAGACGTGCATGAATGGGGTCGAAGAAGACATAGAAACACCTTTAGCTGATAGCACGTGACAGGAAAACTTGGCATAAGTTTGTTGACGACCTTTGTTCCTTGGGGAGCTGAAGGGTGGGGGTGATGATGAATGAACAGAGATAACAGTGAAAACTTTGTGAAAATTAGTACAAACCCAGATACTTAAACGAGTTGACTATGTGGCATTCATTCATTCATCATTTTGCTCTCCATGGCGCCTGAAGTCACCACCGCTGATGGCCACATTACAGGAAGCCTGCATCAGAGCATCCATTTGCTCTTCCACTTTTGGTTTCTGTAGCAATAAGTTGTTCATGATAAGGTTGCCAGGTTCATACACGACCTCGTATTGGTCACCTCTAACAACATGCTTGACGGAGGAGTAGTCTTTTTCTTTCTTATGTATGTTCTCGCTGAGACTGGGAACTATACGGGTATTATACGGGAACTATAAGGGGATGATACGGGAACTATACGGGTATTATACGGGAACTATAAGGGGATGATACGGGAACTATAAGGGGATGATACGGGAACTATATGACAACTAAATGGGGAAAATACGGGATCTATGCGGGGACTATGTGGTGGAGGTAGGGAAAAATGTTTGAAAAGCTCTACTGACTATAAATAAATTAGAAACAAAAAGTCTTCCAAGTGAAGTGCCATTATAGGCCAATGTAATAAAGGCTGACCTAATATCTGAAATGTTTGGTTGCGAATGAGTATAACGATAAAGTTCGTACATATTCAAAATAGGAATCCAAAACTGTTATTTTTAAAGGGGAACAATTAAAGAAAGTCAGTTTCTTCTTCTACATTGGTCAGTTGTCACCCATGGAGATCGGATAGTAGCAAGCTTAAATATGTAGACACTGTGGTAGAGCTAGAATGGTAGAAAATCTTTAGAATGCATTCATCTATGAAGGAGACAGCATGGCAGCAAACCTTAAAGATATGTCAACCATAAAGGAGATGGGAGGGTTGCTGTCACACAACGGATTTCTGTGGGTGAATGATGGAGTAGTTGTGGTTGAGTGTCACTGAAGTTGTCTCATTCGCGAGTTTAGGTTAAACTCTTGAAAATATGACATGTCTGACGGATATCAGTGTTTGTAAGTAACCGTCGCATGAATTTGTCGGTGGCGTAAGGAGTCGACGTAGCGATTTCCAACGCAAGCGGTTGTGTAGCTCAAGAAAGCCGGGAATGTGATATTTTGTCTGTCTAGTATTAATTTTTTGAGACATTTGTCTTCTGTTGATGTGTATTTCTTGAGCGACCCATAAGGGGCTAGATATTTCTGGAGCGGCTCATAGTGGCTAGATTTTTCTGGAGCGGCTTATAGTGGCTAGATATTTCTGGAGCGACACATAAGTGGTTAGATATTTCTGGAGCGATCCATAAGTTGCTAGATATTTCTGGAGCGTCCCATAAGGCACTAGGTATTTCTGGAGCGACTCATAAGTGGCTAGATTTTTCTGGAGCGGCTCATAGTGGCTAGATATTTCTGGAGCGACATATAAGTGGCTAGATATTTCTGGAGCGACCCATAAGTGGCCAGATATTTCTGGAGCGACCCATTAGTGGTCAGATATTCATGACGTGGCTCATAGTGGCTAGATATTTCGGGAGCAGGCCATAGTGGCTGGATATTTCAGTAGCGGTGGATAGTGGTTAGATATTTTGGGCGCGGCCCATAGTGGCTAGATATTTCAGGAGCGGCCTGTGAACGGTGGTTTGGTTTTAGTAAAGTAAAAGAGTGTAGAAAAATGGTTTAGGAAATATGAATGGATTTGGATACAAACTATTTGTCTTAGTTGAAGGGAGATAAAATGAGTGAAGGGATGCTTTAATTAAAGGGAGGAAACTCCGCATATTACGGTTTGCAGATGAAAGTGTTGAATTAGGGTTAAGCAGATTTAGTGGGTTCTCAATTATGGTTGAGTTTTTGTGATGCATCTTTTCTGAGGGACAAGATGGTTTGTGAAAGGTAAAAAGTGTATTTTTCTATAAAAACAAAACCCGGTATGTTGAACACTTTTGATCTATTACTAGCATGTGTAGCTCAGCAGACAAGGTCAGATGCAGTAAGAAAAATAGAAGTAGTCTTGGCAAAGTGACAGCCCTGGCGGTAAGGCAAGTTTTCTCTCAGTGAGATATACCAAGAGATATATGGGAAAAAACGTAAAGACAAAAACAGGCAGTACAGAAGAGAGACAAAGAGGTTCTCGCCTGAAAGAATTAGATGACATTTTTTGATAGCTGGAACAAGCAGTAGCAAAGAAGGACAAAGCAATGTATGTGAAAATGTGTTATTGATACTGAGATATTGTTTGAAACTGAAGCTTTTATTATACAAAGACTGCACAACCGTGAAGAGGAAGGTTGGGCATATACCATTTTACCCAAGTTTATCAACAGTATGTTAATAAAGCTCGACATTTGATTATTCCACACCAAAAAGATCAACTGTCATTGTTTTTGGGTGAAATTCGAATTGTTCATAACAGTGGGTATGAGAAATGGTTCTTGAAAGTCAGTCTTGAAGAGAAGGAAGTGTTCGATATTTACCTTACCAAACAACTACTATCACTGAATGGGGACACCAGTGGTCCGAACCTCTAATACTATCAACGGCCACAGGCCCAATAGGTGGCTAGATATTTCTGACGCGGTCCAATAATGGCTAGATAGATACACGGCCGTTCAGTGGCTAAATATTTCGGGTGCAGGCCATAGTGGCTTGATATTTCAGAAGCGGCCCATAAGTGGATTCTAGATATTCTCGGCCCATTAGTGGCTCTAAATATTTCGGGCGAAGCAGGGCATAGTGGCTAGATATTTTCAGGAGCGGCCTGTAGGAGCTAGATATTTTTGGCTGTGGGCCCATAAGTGGCTAGAGAAAGACAGTTGTATTCTGTCGATTATTGGGATTTCTTGAGAGGCCCATTTGTGGTCAATGTAATGGGCCGAAGTTATTCGGTATTGTAGGGCCCTGATGTACCTGTTGAAAGGCCACTGTACTATGTATTGTAATTCTGGTAAGAAAATATTTAATGTGTTATATCCAAGACTTGATATGTTTGTCTAATAAATATCTTTTGGAACTGCAAGAGTCCCAATCTTTTCAATTCGTTGTGCTGTCATTCTTCATCCCCAATAGGCAGCGTGCATCAGCTCATCTCCCGGCACACACAAAAAGACATACACCCCAGCTAATAATACATATTATGTGACATACTGGGAACTAACAAATTTTATTTGAGAGTAACAAAACCTTAATCATGAAGGGGACGAGATGGTATCAAACTTTGAACATGTAGTCATCTATGAAGGGGACAGGGTGGCAGCAAATCTTTAAACTTGTGTGAACTATGAATGAGATGGGTATGGGTTAGAAAAACTTAAACCTATCTTTTGAATACCTCAGACAGTTCTATCTATATATATATATGTATTAGCTTGTAATGTCTTCCGGCCTGTTTGTCAGTAAGTTACTATACTTAACATTACTATCTAACCACTACAGGGCATCTCGTGATAGATACACCATTCAGACATCAGACATAGGCATCAGTATTTGTGTGGCAAAAATTCAAAACATTTTCCTAAAATTGAGTATTCATATAATTAAAATAGTATGATTCTTTTCATTTATTTACTTGCCTTTAAGTACCCGAGTTTACTCGGCTTTTTCTAGTAATGGTTTATAGAAACTTAGAGCATCCTGATATCTGAAAAAATTTTAAAAATCAAACTTCGATATGTTGATAATTCACATTGTTTATACTTTTGATTCATGCAAGTTACATTTCATATGTTAGTTATCACATTGTTCCTTACTTTACGTTTGGCTATTTGTCACAAGTATTAATGCAACATGGCTAAATATTTCTGTGCTTCTTGATAATGTTTGCCCATGTTGTGGTAAAAATTTTGTTTTTATAACTCTTGTGAACTGACGTGCCCGCTTTGCAAACATCTGATTGAAATTTGTAATCAGATTGGTATTTTGTAGGATTCATAAGCCAAATAGGTTCTTCCTGTCCCTCTAGGCACATTAATGTATGATAAGGTTCCTAAACAGTTTTGTATGCGCTCTTTTGATCGTAAATACTAGAGAGATGTTACCTTAGTTTAAACAAATCATTTCTATTTGATGCAATAGTTGTCTATCTAGTCTCGACTCTAACAAATGTCTCGGAGTTTGCGTAGGCACTTCTAGGGAACCAAGGGGTGTGGCGACTAAATATTTTTTTCTATCTGGCTACATCTAGGTGGTCAGTCAACTAATGGAAGGGCCACTCTTGTTGATAGTAAAACACATCCTTATATAAATATTTACTTCAGAAAAATCTAATGATAATTTAAAGTCAAACGCAAAGAACAACGGATTGACCTTGATTAGAAACTGCAATATTTTCACAAAATAAAATTGCAGTGTATTGTGTAAGTGTTATTATTTGTCACTCCTCTTTCAGTCCGCGTTATCACACTGCACTGACTGTAGCATAAACATAATTTATGCGTTAGGGGCTGTATCCTCTAGATCAAATTGAGTTTGCCATTATTTTGATAAAATCCTATAAACAATATTGTACAAATCTGTGTGTGGCTTGCAATAAGTTATATATGTATGCTGTGTAACAAATGACTCTTAAATTTAATATAACAAATAAATAGCGAAAATTACAAAAAAAGTAAATAAAATATGTACGATATTTTCGGAAATGGTGGAATAGTTTGATAACTCAATAAATGACCGATTATTTTAAAAGTAGTATTTACATCAGAGATAACGGCAATATTGTAGTGTATTATAGACACGCTGTAAGATAAAGGGGGAGTCACACACAAACTTTTTTTAGATTCTTGTATAAACTGGAAAGTGTACGAGTTGGATAATTTAGTGTAAAATGTATTATAAAATAAAGAAAACAATTGTTACTAAACCAAATAATTCAAAAAATATTTTAATGGTCTGATTATTCCCTTGTTACAAAGAAATTAGTTTTGAAAGTTCCTATACAGTTCAGGTGAATGTAATGTAAATTTTTGGCGGTCTTCCTGCAAGGATCTCACGGAGTAACCAATTTTTTAAGTTTCAATGTAAATTTAAATCAAAGACGTGTTGGAAAACTTATAAAGAACAGACAGATAGACAAGACATTGTCTTTATGTATATATAAAACACTTGGTGACGCTCTTTTTTTAATTTTTAGAGTTTTACTTGTTTAGATGTTAGTAATCTATTAATTGTTGTTTTACGTGTAGTTTTAGTCGTTCAGATGTATATCTCTAACCAGACCATAAAATGGTAAACTTATAGTGTTCAAGGCTACACATTACTTGTGTGTGTCCTGTTTTTAATTATAGGTTTATTTCAGGCTGGGATGTATTTTGTCCTAATTTATCCCAGATGCTATGACCTATACCCAGTTTTGTGTATAACTACGAGGGGCGTTCAGAAAAGTTAGTAATGCACCACATCGTTTTTTTCTCAGGACTGGTTATTTAATAAAAAAGCATGAAATCTATACACAATATACATGGATATGTCATGTAAACATCGGTATTATTCAACATAATCCCCATCAACTTGTACGGCTTTATGCCAGCGCGAAACAAGTGCATGTATTCCTAGCCCGTACCAGGTTTTGTATTGGACATGTAGCCATTTCTTCGCTGCATGAATCACTCCTTCATCATCTTCAAACCTTGTCCCACGGAGTGCATCTTTAAGTGGACCAAATAGATGAAAATCAGAGGGTGCCAAATCGGGACTATAGGGTGGATGGGGTAGTACAGTCCAACCCAATTTGGTGATTGCTTCCCGTGTTGCCAGACTTGTGTGAGGTCGCACATTGTCGTGAAGGAGAAGCAGGTCTGCCGGATTCTTGTGCGGCCGAACTCTGCGAAAATATTGATTGAGTTTTTTCAATGTCTTAATGTAAGCTTGCGAATTGATTGTCTCTCCTCTTGGCATAACGTCCACAAGAATCACACCTTCAATGTCCCAAAAGACAGTGATCATGACCTTTCCAGCTGAAGGAATTGTCTGTCTTGAATTTCTTTCTTCGTGGTGACTGCGGATCATGTCACTCCATTGACTGTCTTTTTGTCTCAGGTTCAAAATGATGTGCCCAGGTTTCGTCACCTGTAACGATCTTAGCCAAAAAGTTCTATCCATCAGCATTGAAACGCTCCAACAATTCAGAAGAAATTGCTTTCCTTTGCAATCGGTGGTCATTTGTGAGACTACGAGGAACCCATCTTGCGCAAACCTTAGAAAATCCGAGAGTTTTTATAACTGGATTTGCACTACCAATGCTGACTGACAGCTGTAAGGCCAATTGTTGAGTAGTGATTCGCCTATCAGTAAGAATAATGCCCTCAGCGCATTTCAACATTTCTGCGTTGGTGGCTGTGGCAAGACGTCCACTGCGCGGCCGATCAAGCAGCTCCGTATCTCTGCTTCCTGATTCTTTGATTCTCTGAACCCAGCGACTGACTGTACTCCTGTCGACTGCAAGACTTCCATATACATCAACACATAGACGCTTGTGAATGTTCACAACAGTTTCCTTCTCTGCAACGAGAAAAATTCTATCACAATTTGCTGCTTATAACGCAAGTTGCTAACATGCTCCATTTCAACGGTTTAGGGCAGCCGTATTATTTGGCCGGTTGCGATGCAGTTTAGTGCACACAATTGGCACATGCCATTGTTGAAAGTGCAAAAAAAAAAAACAACAAACAGACCCAACAAACCCCCAAAAAAAAAAAAAACAAAAAAAAAACACCCAAAACACAACAACCACCCACAAACCAAACAAAAAAACAAAAAAAAAAAACTCCAAACCCCACCCCAAACCCCAAAAAAAAAAACAAAAAAAACAAAAAAAAACAAACAAAAAAACCCCAACAAAACCCCCCCACCAAAAAAAAAAACCAACCCACCCACAAAAAACCACAAAACCAACCAAAAAAACAACACCACACACCAACCAAAAAAAAAAAAAAAAAAACAAAACCCAAAAAAAAAAACACCCAACCACCAAAAAACACCACAAACCCACACAAAACCAACAAAACCACACCCCCCCAACCCCACAAAAAAAAAAACAAAAACAAACAACCACCCCACCCCCAACCACAGCAAAAACCAACCCCCCCCCCAACACAAACACCAACACCAACCCCCACAACAAAACCACACACCACCCACACAACAAACCCACCCCGAAAACCATTTTCCCCATTACCAAACACCATTACAAAAAAACAACAACCACTTCCCCCCCCCAAACCCCCCCATCAAAACCCCCCACCAACCCCCCGCTAACCCCACCCCCCAAAAACAAAAAATTAGGAAAAAAAAAACCTTTTTTTTTTTTTTTTTTTCACCCCCCTACCCCCCCACAAAACACCCCCCAAACACACCACCTCCCGCCCCCACACCCCCACCCCAAACCATTACCCATGACAAAAAAAAAACAAACCACCCTTCCCCCAACCCAAACCCACCAAAAAAACCACACCCAAAAACAAAACCCCCCGCTACAACCCCCCCCCCCCTACCCAAAAACAACCCACCCAAACCCCCCCACCCCAACCACCCCCACCCAACCAGCAAAAAATTTTTAAAAAAAAAAAAACCCAAAAACCCCCCCCCAAAAACACCTTAGCCCCCCACATCACCCCCCCCCCACCCCACAACCCACTACACCCCCTACCCCCTCACCCGACCAAAAAACAACCCCAACCACCCACAAACCCACCACAAAACACCCCCTTATTTTAACCCCACACCCCCCAAAAACCATCCACACCAACCCACCCGACCCGCCCACCCCCCTAAAACCTCCCCCCCCACCCCCCCCCACCCCCCCCCACAACCACCAACCCCCCCCCCCAAACAAAAAACCCATACGGGCCATAAAAAACCCCCCCCCCACCCACCAACACAAAACCCCCCCCACTGCCCCCAAACAAATAAAAAACAAACAAAAACATAACCCCCCCCTCCCCCACCTCCAAACACCCAACCCCCCCCCCCCCCAACCAAAAACCCAATCCCCCCCCCCCCCCCCCCCCCCTCAAACCCACGAACCAAAACCCCCCCCAAAAAACCCCCCCAAAACCCCCACCCCACCACCCCCCACCCCCACCACCCCCCCCCCAACCCCACCCAACCAAACAATAAACACCACCACCCCCACCACCCACCCGCCAAACCCCCCCCAAAACCCAAACCCCCCTAATCCCACGCCAACACCAACCCCAAAAAAACCCCAACCCATCCACACCCACCCACACCCCCCCCCATACAACCCCCAAAAACCCCCACACTTAGTCTACCCCCACACCCCCCCCCCAAAAAACCCCCACTCAAATGATGAAAAAAAAAAAATAACCCCCCCCCTCCCCACCCCACCCCCCACCCCCCCACCCAACCCCCCCCCCCCACCAAGTCCCCGCCCCCCCCCAGCTTACCCCCCCCACGCCCCCCCCCCCCCCCCCCCCAGAACCAAAACCCTCCCCACCCCCCCCCCCACACCCTTACCACCACCCCCCCCCCCCCCCCCCTACCTATAAATCCCCCCCAACGGGGAAACCCCCCTCCCCCCCCCCAACTCCCCCAACCGCCCCCCCCCCCCCCCCCAGTGAACCCCCCCAACCCCCCCCCACCAAAAATGGGTACCACCCCACACCCCCCCCCCCCCCCCCCCTAGACCAACCCCATCCCCCCCACACAACCCCCCCCCCCCCCCCCACCCAACCCCCCCCACCACCCCCCCACCCCCCCCCCCCCCCCCCACCCCCCCAACCCCCCTCACACCCCCCCCCCTCTGCCCTCCCCCCCCCCCCCCCCCCCCCCCCCCCCTACCCCCCCCCCTCCCCCCCCCCCCCCCCCCCCCCCCCCCCCCCCCCCCCCCCTCCCCCCCCCCCCCTCCCCCCCCCCCCCCCCCAACCACCCCCCCCCTCCCCCCTCCCCCCCCCCCCCCCTCCCACCCCCCCACCCCCCCCCCCCCCCCACCCCCCACCCCCCCACCCCCCACATCACATACCCCCAACCCACCATTCCCCCCACCCCCCACCCCCCAACCCCCCACCCCCCCCACCCCCCCCCCCCCCCCCCCCCCCCCCCCCCCCCCCCCCCTCCCCCCCCCCCCCCCCCCCCCCCCCCCCCCCCCCCCCCCCGCCCCCCCCACCCCCCCCCCCCCCCACCACCCCCCACCCCCTACCCACACCCCAACCCTCTACCCCCCCCCCCCCCCCCTCCCCCCCCACCCCCCCCCCCCCCCCCCCCCCCCCCCTCCCCCCCCCCCCCACCGCCCCCCCCCCCCCCCCACCCCCGCCCCCCCCCCCCGCGCCCCCCCCCCCCCCCCCCCATCCCCCCCCACCCCCCCCCCCCCCCCCCCCCCCTCCACCCCCCCCCCCCCCCCCCCCCCCCCCCCCCCACCCCCCTCCCCCCCTCCCTCCCCCCCCCCCCCAACCCCCCCCCCCCCCCCCCCCCCCCCCCAACACCCCCCCCCACCCCCCCCACCCCCACCACCCCCCCCACCCCCCCCCCTACCACACCCACCCACCCCCCACCAACACCCCCCCCCGCCACCCCATTTCCCCCAACCCCAAGTCTTCCCATCCCCCACCCCCCCACCACCCCACCCCAACACCCAACACCCACCCACGCACACAACAACAAACACCACAACCACCCAACACCCCACCCCCCCAACAACCCACCCCCACCAACCCCAAACCCACCCCCCCCCTCCCCCACAACACTCAAAAAAAAAACACAACCAACACCCACCAACCCAACCCCTCTCCCCAACCCAAAGAACCTAACCCCCCCCCCCACCAACCCACCCCAACCCCCCCACACCCCCACCCAAACCACCCCCAACAAAAACCCACCCCCCCCCCCCCCCCCACCCCCCCCACTAAACCCCCCCAACCCCCAATTCCAAACATTCATAAACACCACCCCCTCCCCCCCCCCCCCCACCCCACCCCCACCCGCCCCCCCACCCAAACCCCCCCCCCCAACCCCTCACATAACCCCCCCCCCCACCCCCCCCCCCCCCATACCAACATCATATAAACACCCCCCCAGCACTAGTAAACCAACCCCCCACCAACCAACACCCCCCCCCCCCCCCACACCCCCACCCCCCCCCACCACGCCCCCAAACAACACCTCCCACCAACCCCACCCCCCAAAAACCAAAAACACACCACACCCACCCATAACAAAACAACCAACAACATGGACCTATTTAAACCCCCCCCGAGACCAATACCCCCAACCCTAACCCACCCCCACAACCCCCAACCCCCCCCCCCCCCCCCCCAAAACCCCCCCCCCCAACCCCCCCAATTATTAAATCCCCCCAACAAAACCCCAACACCCCCCCACCCCCCCCCACCCCCCAACCAAAACCCCCAAAACCAACCCCACCATAACCACACCCAAACCAAAAACAACCCAACACCCCCCCTCCCACAAACCAACCCCCACAAAACCCCCCCCCCCCCCACCCCCCAACCCCCAACCACAACCCACCACCATCCAACCAAAACCACCCACCACACCCGTATACCAGCCCAACCCCACCCCCACCCCCCACACACACAAACGGTAGCCACCCCCCCCCCCCCCCAGCAGAACCACCCACCCCCCCACACCCACCCCCCACCCCCCCCACCCCCCCCCCCCCCACCCCCCCCCATTACACCCCACCACCCCCAACACAAACAACCAACACACACCCCACACCCCCCCCCCCCAACACAAACAACAACCACACCCCCACCCCCCCCCCCCCCCCCCACACCACCCCCACCACCACCACCCACCCCCCAACCAACCCAACCACCACCACACCCCACACCCCACCCCCCCCAATAACTCACAAAAACAAATGACCCCCCCCCCACCATCATCCAGTCACCCCCCACGACCAACAAACCCGTCCCCCCCACCCAATACCCCCCCCCCCGGGTGGCCACACAAACACACACACCACACCCACCACCACCATCCACCCAAAAACAGGCCATGACGTCTACCCAACATGACCCCCTACAACAACCAAACACTACCCAACCCACCCCGGCCCCCCCACCCAAACCCCTAAACCTTTCCCATGAACACACCACTCCCCACCCCCCCACCCAACACAGCCCCCACCCCCACCAACCATGTCAACGATACACAAACCACACCCCACCCACCCCAAAACAACCCACCCCAAACGCACCCCCAACCCACCCACAATCCAAACCACCCTCACCCCACCCACGAACAGCTTCCCAACACAACCCCCCCCCACCGCCAAAAACCACCCACCCACCAAACCCTTAAACCCACACACCAACCCACCCCCCCCCCCCAAACCACCCCCAACACCACCAAAACACCCCAACCAACCCCACCCCCAACCAGACCCTACCCTAAACTTCCAACCCAACGCCCAACACCCCCACCACCCCCCCAAAACACCCCACCCAACCCCCCACCCACCCCATCCAACCTAAACCACCCCACAACCAAAACCAGGTTCCCCCCACCCCAACCAAACAAACCCAAAACCACCTCACATACCAACCCCAGCACCCACCCACCCAAATACGAGACTACCACACACCCCCCCCCCCCCAACCCCCAATTGTGGACACCCACACCCACAACCCCCACACCCCCACTCCAACCAAACAAAACAACACTAGCCACCCCCCACTGAATAATCCCCCACCCTCAACCCCCCCCCCCCCCCCCCCCCCCCCCCCCCCCAAAACCCACTCCCCCCCCCCCCCCCGACACCCCCCCCCCCCCCCCCCCACCCCCCCCACCCCTAAAACCTCCCACCACCACCTTAACCCCCAGACCACCCACCCCCACCCCCCACCACCAACACATACACAGGAAACCAAGAGTAAACACAATATAAAAAACGGCTAACGATTACAAGTGCAAAAAACACTAACTATCAACCGACGTAGGCAGTATAACCTGAACCTGACTTCATAAACATATTATAAAAATACTTTTAACGGGGTTTCACGAGAAATGTGAATTATGGCCCCGCGCACTATGTCGACATCAAATCGTAACCTCGGGAAATTTAGATGGAATTCCCATTGCGAAGACTCTTCAAAAATATTCTGTGTTTTATTCACGTGCGTACCTGTCATGATATCGTCTTAACTGAACGAGAGATAAGCTCAGCGTGTAGAAGACAGACGACGAGGATACGCAAAACCTGATTTCGCAACCCACCGTATTATAAAGAGACTGAGACGGCGAGGTACAGAAAGTTTGTAAACGACTGTCGTTTGATGTGCTATTGTTTCCCACGACAAGAAAAGATGTCGGAGGACGTAAAAAGTAAGCTGATGTGATTACATACATGCAGTAACTGCATGTGTTATTAATGGTTTAATAGGCTAGCAAATCAAAGTGGGTATACAAATACTGGACTGTTCAGATTATAAACTGTAGGCTCTATTTTTTTTTTTTATTTACTTTTTTTTTCCATTATATGATCCACAGTATCATCATTTTCCCGAATCTTTCCTGCGGTGCCCTCCTCGATTATTCATATCCTCAATTCCCCCCAGCAGGTTACATTCTCAAAGGCAGTCTTCAAGTCTTCGGAAAGCCATTCTGTGAATGTATTTGATCTCACCATCGTCCCTTCGTTTGGCGAGAAAAAAACAAATTGTTCTTATAAATAAAATGAAAGTCCGTACACGGTCTGTTCTTCTCTGACTTTTCGTCTCCATATGAGTAGAACGGTAGAGACCGGGACACGGACCCTATACAGGTTCAGCATCCTACCCGCCAGGAATTCCTGCAAGATCAACACATCTCATATGCCTAACTAGCAAACAAATTGTTTTCCGTTTCATTGCAAAATTCATTATGTGCTGATGCGTGTCCCAAGTAATATGGAAGTCCTCCTTAGTGGCCATTATTTAAAATACCAGGACAACCATGCCCTAGGAGACAAATTGGTGTACAGCAGCACGATATTTCTGTTTTGGGGTATATTCCAACGTTGTTTCGTGTTCTAAAAATGCCCAGTCCCAACCCACTTAATATTGGATCAGTGACACAAAAAATCTAATAATGTGAATGTTATACGGAGAGCTTTTGCCAAAGGACAACGAGGCTCGTAACATCCAACACTCATTTCAATAATGTTAGCAGCTTCGGGATTAAATTCGTTACCTTATCCAGCTACCCACATGAGCATAAGGCCTTTCAACACAAGCATGCTTGGGCCAAGGATTTCCTCGGTTGTCACGGCGCACGTGATAATACAGCTCAGTTGTACTTCATATGTCTTTTTCCTTTTGTTTTTATTTGTCTCCCACCAGTTCACGGCCATCATACCTACTTTAATACCACAATATTGTACCCTACATGCCCCTCATAACCTCAGTGAAAAGAATACATATCTTCAACCAGAATAACTGAAAGATTGATCATAGTGCCATAGTATACAAGATAACTGAAGTAACACATAATTGAAGAGTCAACCTTTAACTCCACACATAACGTAAACCAACCAACTGAAAGAAACCCCCAATCATCATCCGAGTCCACATCATCATTACCACCCCTCATATCCTCCCCTATAACTATACCCCATAACTATGCGTGACTCCAGAACATTAAACACAAATAAAAATTTAAATCTCCACCACCTGATTTGTCCCCACCCCCCAAATGACATCACTGATAACAAACTGATCAACTCAGTTATAACTTGATAAAGTAAACCAAAGCTTCACCATACCAAATGTAGGAAGTGTCAACAACGCACCGTAACCTAACGTCGCCAAATGTATTTGAAGAAATTTACAGGAGCCAGCCATTAATTGTCGTGTGGCAAAGCTAGCCGCTACAAATGAACGGACGCTAGAATTTCACTCGCTTCTCCGATACTCTTACACTCCACCAAAATGAACCCCCCCCATCCCCAACCCGCATACACGCCACCCCCAAAAAAATACAAGAAACTCCACCCCCCCTCCACCTACACGTGACGCCCCACCTCAACACACCCTCACCACCCACCAAATCCCACCACCATCCGCTACCCCCATCCCCATCCCATCCACCCGCTCCCCCCCCCCACACCCCTCCCACCACCCCCCCCCTCCCCCACCCCCAGTATCCCACGCTGTCCTTCAAACCCCCCTCCCCGCTCCCCCCCCCTACCGCCCCCCACCCCCGCCCAGCCCGCATCCCCCCTCATTCCAGCCCCCCCCCAGCCCCCCCTTTGTCCCCCCCCGCCGTACTCACCCGCCACGCCCCCCCCCTCCCCCCCCCACGCCCTCCGCCCCCCCCCCGCAACCCCCCCTCCCCCGCCCACCCAGGTGCCTTTATCGTCGATTGAGTATATTGTCAAGGACAAGGACTTCCTTGTGATAGCTCACTGATATTTTGGCGAAAATATATAGGTAGTATTCTAGTTTATTTATATAGTCCCATCCATGTGGCTTAGTAAAGTGTTTTAAGTAAAAAAAATGCAAAAATAGAAAAAAGGGTCCAACACTCAACCAAATGTACAACAGTAATTGCCGAATTAAGTATGGAGACCTGCTTATCCACAACACAAAAACCTCTCCTGTCCGCAAAACTTACCGTAAACAAAAAACCTAGATACCCAGAGTGGGCCCAACCCCCACTGAGTCAACAAATAAAAACATACCCCCGGACGATACACAGGCCTTTAGACGTTCCGTCCCGAGTATCCCTGCGAGGCACGCTCCGGGGAAAAAACGTTGCACCTCACCCAGTACAGATGTATCATAAGCTCGCGAATAAAAACCCCCTAAGACCCGAACCCCGTCCCACCATTTTGGGCTTCCCAATCATACAACGTGTCACATAGAGACAAGACAGAAGAGGACGCAAAGTATAAAAAGGGTCAGAACTATAAAACCAAATGTCCGCAATGAAAAAGAAATCCTAGTTAATATACGTCATAATAAAAAGTGTCATATGCATGTGGACTACCATCCACCAATGCATTCTCAAGTTTATACTATACTTCCAATTAACGTTTGAAATGTAAGCCCAAGACCGATAGTAACACCGCACGTCAGTTACTTGACGTACGTTTTAACATCGAGGCGATTGCCTAACATGAATTCCCAAGGGACCAAGGTATATACAATGAAGCAGATTACACTACCAAAACACTGGGGACCACACATCTTACAAGATATAAATCCCAACATTGTAAGCAGAAAGGTAACAAGGTTCTCGGCGAATGACTTTTGATTTAGCCGATAGAGAAGGTAACAGGGTAAATTATGCCGACAGACAAATTAGTTCAAGAACTCCATACTTTGGTGGTATAACAGTATCAACTCCGTTGTTTGCTCCTCATTTAAATAAAACTGAAAGTCCAAATTGGCGCGAAAGTTCCTTCAGGCTTTCAAGAATCATCCAAAAGAAAACTACAAGCTTTAATCAAGAAGTTCAGGCATTCTCAAAGTTCTACACACAACGTGCCACTATGCCTGCTGAGATGTCATCTTCCAAGTCTAAAATGATATGCGCTTCAAACTTTAATGGACATTGTGTCTGTTATTTTGCCTTTGGCCAAGGAGTGCGTCTACCAAACTGGAATATACATCCCATGACAACAACGACCAGTGTTCAGAGATTGAGTCAATAGAGCCATCGTGCCGAGAGAAAGGTTACGTTATAGGTGTTGAGTGCCAATACAGAGCATCTGGGAGTGAGTTTTAACAACAGCTGTTGTTCAAGATAAGGTGACCCAGAAAATTGATTGTTTTTGTTATTTTTTTTGGATCGGGTCACTAAAAGTGTATAAGAGCGCCTGTAAGCCATCAGATAATCCCCTGCTTCCTATTAATAACTTTTAAAATGTGTACTTTGTAACGTGTTGTGTGGGTTGGGTCCTAATTATTTATTTTTTCCCCGTTGTGAGGATTCTGGGTTGTTGATTTTGAATGTCAAGCGGGGACAACAACGTGCATTTTTCACAATGACCCCGCAGCCCTTCAAAAGTTTCTAATGGAATTTTAGAATCGTGTGAAATTTCCAATTGAGCGGTGTGTATCCGACTAGAGCAAAAAACCTCGTCGATGCCAGTACAAGTCTGACCGTCTATTTTTATCTTATCAATGAGTTTAAATGTCAAAAGCTGTGATGTCGTTTATATAATTCGTCCATTGCAATGCATTGTGGTATAATTTCTATTTTCTTATAAGGTTTGGGAATGAAAATTTTAATCTTGTGTAATTTGTTCGTAGGCGAAAGCCCCTCAACCTGCATGACGTTTTATGTTTTTACAGTAAATATGTTTATAATAACTCCCGTCCTGGTTTGGTCCCCGCCGATAGGTTGTCTACTATTTTTTAATTGCAGGTAAAGTTGAACCAACTTGGTTTTTAGTGAACTTGCTAGCTTAAATTAGTGGTTAAATTAAATGTTTTGAGAGTTTTGCACTATTTAGAAAATTTTTTTACCCTTTATTAATTAAACGGTGCTAAAAGCATGTTTCTTTCTTTCTTAGGTAAGAGTTTCGTGTGAGGTTGGACATTGGGTGTCCAGATTGTAGGGATAGACGCGTTTGTGGAAATTCTACAAGAAATTGAAAGCTTGACACTGAATTTTCCTTTGTTTACTTGTTTACGTATTGTACCGTTACTATGTCAGCTAATTTTCATTCCTTATTGTCATAATTGCACAAATTCAATATTGATATACGGAAGGCAAATACCGAGAAAATGCATGGATAGACGAAACAAATCACGTTGTTCTTGTGCCTACATATAATTATGCTGGGGAACCAGCTCCGAAAAACATTCAATAATGTGTGCTTTACACATAACATAAACAAAGATAATTTTGTAGAAGCAAACACAAGCCCTTAAATTTATCTACCCAAAGTGAGTACCCCACACTGTTATTAGTTAAAATGTGGCTGACTTTAGAGTAAATTATTTTTATAGTGGTGTCGTAGGGCAAATATAGGGTCAAGGCCTTTGGTGTGATATAAAAAGGGAACCAGAGAGTTTGAGGGGGGGGATAATTGTGCCAATGACAGAGGTATATTGGGCAAACCCGTCACACCCCAACTCGTTCCCTCGTCCATCACCATCACCCTGCCTTACTCCTCTGGTGATTTTTTTTCGTCCAATCCAACTCACACTGCTCCCCTGCTATCTCCCCCCTCTTCCTGAATAATTGGTTTTTGTTAATAAGGGTTGTGACAATCCCTCATAAACATTGCTTGCTTCGTCCTCCTGTCCCCCTCTCTGTGGCTTCCCCCTTTCATTTGCCATTACAGTCACTTCTAATTCAAAGACCTCTCCCCTTCTCCAATAACGCAGGTCTCCTGGCCTCTCGTTTTCCTCCTACGTAGAAGCTCTGCACCCCCACCACCCCCCCCCCACACCCCCCACCCACCCCCCACCCACCCCCCCCCCCCCCCCCCCCCCCTCACACCCCCCCCCCCCACTGACATTTACGATATTATCGTTGCCCGACAACCAAAATCGACCCCATCATGTGCGCACACAATTATTGGGGAGTAAGAACCAAAATAGTGGACAATAAAAGTCTCCCATTCTTGGCTCCAAATCCCGATCAGTCACGATGTGAGAGTGTTGGTTGCAGGGGGGTAAGTCTGATCTACTGCGTCCTCCCATTGTGTTTGCGATCTCCAGGTCGAAACCCCTTTCTCCCTCCTCCGCCGATGCCAAGCCAGTCAATTACGAACATACAACTAGAAAGCTCCTTTCCGAGA